>JASCZI010060504.1:88831-126430 GCA_036250425.1 Stylosanthes scabra
AGTAACATAGAAAAATGTAAATATTAGCACAGAAAAATATAAATTTCTATACTAATGTTATATTTTTCTATGTTGCTAAATGGTATATACAGGTGTGTACAATGGTACACACAGATTTATTATAAATTATTTGTTTTTTGAATGAGTAATAAAAATTATCATAATCTAAAATTATCATATTTAGTTTAACATTTATAATTTTATATAAATAACATTCATAATTATATATTTATAATATTTAATATTATGTATTTAATTTAACAATAAATTATAAATAAAAACAAAATCTAAAATAAAAAATTATGATTATTTGTGATTAAAATATTATGACTATCAAACTTTTTCTTAAATATCTACATGACATTTACTATTTTCTTAGTTTCTTAAATAAAGTTTTAGATTTGTGGACATACGAACACCCTTATGACGGGTATAAGTATAACACATTAATTTACTATTATCATATATTAACTAATTGATCGTATAAAACAACTTAATTTGACATCGTAGCAATTTAAAATTAATATTTATTAACTAAAACACGTATAACTCATATAAGTAATTTTTTTTTGGTGACTATATCCTCATATAAGTAATTAAAATACGGATTAGATATGAATTTTTTTTTACGAATTAGATATGAATTTGATTTAATTAATTAATATCTACTTATTGATAATTATTTTTTTATTATTAATGTTATTATTTTCGGTATAAGAAGGGGCATTAATCTCGTGATAAAATAAAAAAGAACAATAAAGTATAATTAATTAATAATACTTTCAGTTCATAGGGCGTGTAATTGTATAAATGGAATGCAAAAATAAACTGAAACAAACACTCACTCTTCTTTTATAATGCTTGTTTATTTAATTACAGTAAAAATAATTAATGATTATTGTATCCCAAAAAATCTTCCATATCGAATCTTGACCTCAAATCACAATCCCAAATCAAAATAATCCTTAGAAAACATCCAAAATTCTCAAATATTATTTTAAATAAAAAATGCACACCTACCAGGTGCAAGCTTCAAATCTCAACTACTTCTATAAGACCAGATCACTTATTGCTATGTAACCTATGTTGTCTACTTGTCGTATTTCAAACTATACCACGTGATTTTTTTTTTAATTTCTAATCAAACTAAAGTACCTATATTTTGATTAAAAAAATTATTATAGGTATTATTGGAATGTTACTAATACGATGTTTTTTATCTTGTCATTTGATTAATTAGGATCTTCCATCTCTCCCTCTTTTTCTTAATGCACCATTAGATTTTTTCCAATGTTATTTGGATGCTATGATTTGGGAATATTAGATGTTATTTGTTAATTACATTTCAATTCTTTTTGGTGTCTTATTATATTTCAATTGATGTTTTCAATGATATTTATCTCATTAGAAAATATTAAGAAGACAAAAAAAGTCAGTCTAAATAACCCAAAAATTTTTATTTAGTGGTCATTAATTACTGGTGAAATAAAATAAATAGTAAAATATTATAAATATATAATTATATATGTCATATATATAAAATTATGATGCCAAATTAATATAGTTTGAAAAGAACAAAAAATTACAGTATTAAATTTAGAATCCACAATAATTTCTTATTACATATAACATTCATAATTGTGTATTTGTAAAATTTAAAATTATTTATTTATTATTTCAGCGACAATTAACAAATACTGAATAAGAAAAAAACTGGACCGTTTTGGCTAGTTTTTTTCATCTCCCAAACATTTCCGAATAAATATTCTAAAAATTTTTAATTGTGAGTAAAAATTTTTGCTTAAACGGATTGGAAAACATTAGTTGAGAAAATTTATTAATTATGAATGTTATATGATAGAAGTTATAGATATTACCTGTATGAACTTACGAATATTATATATTTGAAGATATAGATATTATACGATAAAATTACGTGTAAATAGGGAAGTTTATTTATAATATTATTAAAAGTTTTATCAAATGTTTTTCGGTTGTTAAAATGAAAAAATTCAAATTTCTTCTAATATTAATGTTCTTTAAAACTTTATCAATTAATAAAATTGTCTATATATACAGTTTAGCATATCTAATTAAACTAATTATGAAACTCAGATATTTTATATCTAAGAAAATACTTAACTCATAGTTATGATTACTAGTAAATTTCTAATTCAATGCATGTAATTTATCAGCATTAAAATTTGTGTTAATGAAAGAAGTCATCATAATCAATAAATGATATAAGGCAATTCATGCATTGAAAACACAATAATGATGAAATAAATGGAGAGATAACATTTGAGGCGCATAGATAGAGTATATCGTTCAAGAAGGAATTCAACATTAAAATAACTTTAAAAGAGAAAATTTATGTCTATCTATTACCAAAATGTTATGAGTATCAAATATTTTTCTATTTTTTTAAAGTTTTTCTTCTTTTTTTTTTGTCTGTCGATGAGCCGGTTTTTGGTTTTTTTTTTTTTTTTTTGTATTCTGTTTTTGGTTTTATATACGAGAATATGATTTCTTCTCTTTGTATTTGGTCTTAGTATTTCATTGTTGTCAAGTTAAACCTAGTTCTTCAAGCCTAATCTTATATGGGAATTTTTGTCCATGTATGTCATTTGAATGTTCTTCCTAAATGCAAATGCCTATATCAATCCTTAGTTATTGGTTTCATTATTTAAAATGAAGGCTTAGTAATTAGTATATATTTGTAACCACACTAAACAACTTTTTACACTTGACCTAGATCAATAATAATTCAGCTTCAACTGGACCAACATTTTAACTAACCACCTCAATGACCAGGTTAATTAATTGTCAAATATCTGATCTTTGTTGATTCCATTTAAATTTTAAGTTCGATTTTACTATATATACAATTATTGTGTCATAATAAAGAATTTATATTGGTCAGATAATTAATCACTTCATTTGTATTCCTAAATAAAATTTAGATTCAAGATAGATTAATTTTTGACTTTACTAAATACATGAGAGAGAGAAAAGAAAAAGAAAAAAACCATCTTTCAACGTTGCTAACACAAAAAAGCCTATACTAAAAAAAACATTAAAGGGACGCACAGGTAGATTGGTAAATTTTTATTTCATGATGGGCCATTGTTGTGGGGTTGGGCTGAGCCTTTGTTCGTGGGTTTGGGTCATGAATTTGTTGGGTAGAAAATGCGTAAGTCCACATAGGATGTGTTAGTATTGTACCAAGTGAGCTTTGCAAAGGATTGAGAAAATGATTTAAGGAGAAATCATATATTAGGCCTCATTGTGCAAATAAGCTTCAACCCGTTATCAACAAAAATATAAAATAAAAAAGAAGTTTCAACCCGTTGCATAGACACATATATTGTTAAAAGCTTAATGTTATAATGTAAAAAAAAAAAAAAAAGCTTAATGTTATATTTGTTGAAGCAAAGAAAGAGTAAATTTTCCTCAAAATGTAATTAATATTTATAAATGATACAACCATTTATCCAAAAAAAATGATACAGCAATAATAAGAAAAACGTGTAATTAATAGGTAATTAATATTTATAGTATGTGATAAATTTTTAGGGTAATGATAGGTAGCCATACAACATATATATTAGTAAAAAAAAAAAACAAACTATTCATACTCTCACTAAAGTGTGAATATGGCTTTCTTCTCACAACATATTGAATCGTTGTATGAAGTATGGACATTTTTTGAATTGACGTGTCATTTTTTAATACGATACCCATCAATACTCGTCTGATATGTGTGTCTTTCGTGTCTATTTGTGTCTTTAAAAAAATTTCCTCGTGTAATTTATGGAAATAATGATTGTTAAATTTCAGATATTTTGAAAAAAAAAATTGAATTGCACAAATTAAAATTAAACTAGTAGTGCATTATTATAGTATATGGATGTTATACATTTGAAAAATATAAATATGAATAATGCTATTCACATACTCTTGAGCTAGTTTTTGGGTTGAGCTAGGCCCACCTAATCTGAATTCTAAGAGCATCTCCAATTTGATATTTTTTGGGTATCAATTTTTATTGAAATGATAAATGAACTGAGTTGATATTGAATTATGCATTGGAAGGAATAGGAAAAGTGATACCGGTATCACTAAGTTGATTCCGTATCACTTTGAATGAATGTGAATTAGGATGTGCCATGTGTAGAACTCATTAAATACATGTTAATTAAATAATAATATGTGGAACCTAAATTGGTATTAAATTAAAACCAAACATTGGAGCAATAAATCTCATATTTATCTCAAATCATATATGGTCCCACAAATACTTACATGGCATCTTGTGGGACCCAAAATAAATTTGAAACTAATAGTAGCATTGGAGATGCTCTAATATGGTATCAGAGCCTATCTGATCCAATGATGTTGGGCCGCCACCAGTTCATGTATGTTCACGCTCTAGACGATCATACCTAGGCATGATGGGGGTGTATTACAAGTCTCACATCCCTCAAGAATAAGGTCTCTTAAGTGTATATAAGTGTGATGCATCCCTCACCCCATGAGCTAGCTTTTGGAGTTGGGTTAGGCTCACCTAATCTCAATTCTAATAAGTTCCCTAAAAATCGGTTCATCGATCCAGAATCTTAAAAACTAGTCTGTTTTTAAAAGTTTGAGCAAAATCATAAATCAATCCATTTTAAAAAAAATTACGTTTGTGATCAATTTTTGGCCTAAAATATATTTGTGACTAAATTAATTTTTTAGTTAAACCTTTATGACCAAAATCATGGTTTTCCCAATATATTACTTATATGACAAGTAATCTTATTTTTTTTATTCTTCTAGAATACAAGTTGTGATTAGAGTTTGAGTTCGATTTGAACTTTATCTTCCACTTTATCTTCCACTTTATCTTTTCTTCTTTGATAGTGAAGGAGAAGAAAACGACGACAAAATGATGACAACCACGATGATAGCGGTGGTGGCGGGGAGGAGGAGACAATGACGATGACGACGGCAATGATGGAGATGGCAGTGGAGAGGAAGATGAAGAAAAAAATAAAAAATAAAGAAAGAATGATAACACAATGAAGAATGAAGAATAGGAGAGAGGGAGCAGGAGAAGGAACACAACAGAGAAGGAGGAGAAGATCAGAAGAAGATGATGATGATGAAGAAGAAGATGAAGAAGAAAAAGAAAAAAAGAAATATTTTTTATTCAATAAATTCTGTTCTATTTTTAAAAGAAATTCGGTTATGTTTTTGTAATTAAATGTATTTCATTCAAAAAGATGATGAAGAAGAAGAAAAGAGAAATATGTTTATTTTATTTGACAAATTCGGTTCAGTTTTTATAAAAAATTTGGTTCTGTTTTTGTAATGAGAGAGAATTAAAGTTAATGATGAAGAAGAAGAGCAGAAATCTATTTCTTTTGTTCAACAAATTCGAATTTTGTTTTTATAAGAAATCCAATTCTAAACTTTGATTTGTTTTGTGTTCATGTTTTATGTTTTTGTTGTTTTTATTATGTACTCAAATATATTCAGATCTCCTTTTGGAGTTTGATGAACTATAAAAAAAATTTGTTCATGTTTTTCAAATAAATCCGATTCTGTTTTTCAACGAAATCCACTTCATTTTCTCTAGAAAATTCGGTTCGATTTTTTAAAAAAGCAAAAACCCACTTTATTTTTTTTTTCAAAAATTCAATTTTGTTTTATATGCAAATCCGGTTTTATTTTCTATGAAAATTCGGTTTTGTTCAAAAAGAAGAAGAATAGAAAGGAGAGGAAGATCACCAACAGCAACAACAACATAACATATGAGGAGGAGGAGTGAGGAAGAAGAAAAAGAAGAAGAAGATGATGAGGAGCTAGTGGAACAAGAAGAAGAGGATGAGGAAAGAGGGGAACAAGAAGAAGAAGATTACGATATTAGTGGCGATAGAAACGATGATAGCGATAACGACGCAACTATGACGGCAACGTAGTAGCAAAAAAGAGGAGGAGATGAGGAGTTGCATAATAATGCTACACATACATGATACACCTATTTATGCATTTTAACTTTTTTATTATTTATTTTTTTGTCTTATATATTTATACTACCTATGAGAAGCACGAGAGAAAGATTAAGAAGTTTAAATATGAATTAATATATATATATTTTTAATAAATAGAAACAATTCTAAAAAGGAAAAGTATGAGTAATCAATATTTTTTTAACGAATAAATTAATCAATAAAAATAGAACATTCATATAATCGTTGTTTATAGAACGTCTACAATAATAAAATAGAGCATCCGAAATCTAAAGCAACTAATAATCAACAAAAGAAATTGAATATCCGAAACCTATAAACAGAACATCCAAAATCTAAAAAAACAAAACATCCAATATAAATTATTGGCTCATATTAACTAATTTTTTATCGATTGTCTAATATTATTGTTCTAAAAATAATACAGCGCATGCAACTTAATCAAAACCTATATATGAATCATGTCTTTTCTTTTGTGTATAGAATTTTATATACTTTTTAGAATGTTATTATACCTAAGATTTCAATCATTAAGAAAAGATTTTAAATAAAATAGTAACACAACTACGTACATATAGGTCCAGCTTTCTAACTAACTTCTTAATTACTTAACCAAGCACTAATCTATAGAATTCATGGTGCCACATAAGGGATAGTAATGAACCAGAATCTAGCTAAGAGAGAGTCTCTCATTCTTTGAACAAGGACACTGACATTCACACTCTGATAAGAAAGAAAGACCCTTTGGAGTAACAACATAAGATGCAATGATTGATACCATTTTCTATAGGGGAATTCAGAGTTGGCTTGCTAATTCTATGACTAAACACAGTACATGTATATATAGTCTATTTTTCTCTGTGTAAACAAACATGTCAATTTTTTATTGGCTTTCTTTCTACTAGTTTATATATATTAATTAAGATTTAAGAGCAGTAATAGATTTAAAAGTTATTTTATTTAACTTTTAATATTTTATGTATATAATATTCGTAATTATATATTTATAATATATTATATTATATATTTAACATTTAATAAATAAAAATAAATACTAAAATAAAAAAATTATGAATATCAATCACTATCTAAGAATGCATACAGTGGAATTAGCTAGAGTCTGTAAAAAAAAAAAAAAGAATTAGCTAGAGAAATAAATAAAGTTTTTATTTTTTTTATGACACAGGCCAGTTTTCTTATGTCTCTCAAAATCAATCTAATTTATCGAAATTGGTATATATAATAATTTTGGATAAAGTTATTAATGCAGAATTTATCCTTATACATGTGCGTTGGACAGTTACCTTTTGTCTGTGAAAATAGGCCAAGAATTTGGTTACCCTGTCTCTTTCTAAATTATTACAAAGTTGAGCAACTTTAATTTATCATAATTTATGAAAAATTTCTAAACTTTATTTAACTCTAATTTAGCATGTGGAATGTAGATCACGTTTCTCATGCATGCTTGTTTCTCCAACTACGTACCACCTATTAAAAATGGTGAAGGCTCACATGCAAACAATGGTGTGCGAGTTTCCACTATTAAAATTTCATATATCTATTAAATTTGAAAAGCGGTTGCTTATTGATTAATTATATATAGGTCAAACTTAATTAATAACTATTTTTTAAGCAGTGCAATGCACGATCAAATTGTTAAATATTTATTTGCAGGTATTTATTTGTTATAAAATTAAGTATGCCGTGTACTATGGTAAACATATCTCACTTTTTTTATTGGTTTGTTTAATTTAAATATGCAATAATCTTTTATAATATTTATATTTTTTTAACTAATAGAAACTATTATATTCCAAATATAATACATGATATGCAACTTAGTTAAAATCTATGTATCATATTTTTTTTGGAAGCTAAATATAATTTTCTAATTTTACACCTAACAAAAATATTGTATTTCATATAATAAATTTAGAACAGTGTACAATAAAATTCAACAAAATAGACCAGCAATAAGATAAGATGTTTGTTGTAAGCACAGAAAAAATTCAAACATCCGATACTTACTTAAGAGCATCGGTTAACAAATCATGAGACCACCAGCTTAGTTATATTTTTTCAAATTTTGTATATTTTTTTAGAGACAAATTTTATATCATTTAATATTAGAAATCAAGGTCACTTGAGCAGATTCATTTCGGAAAAAAAAAAGTAATATTATAAAACAAACTAAAATTGTTGTTGACCGAAAAAGAACTTAACGAAGGACTAACAACTTTGAGTCACCAAAAAGAGTTACATATCCGCTTTCGAGATTGGCCGAAACTCGGCAGTGTGTAGTGTGAGTGATGGATTGGGGCGATTGTTCAGTTCACTTGATAAAAAAAAAATAAAGACATAGTAACAAATTTTGAATATCCGTGCACCGGTGTCTTATAGGGTATATCATTTAGTGCTTGTTTGAATTGGCTTTTTTTAAGAAAAAGTATTTTTTTATTAAAAAAAATATTTTTATCAAATTTATATCATTTGAATACATTTCTAAAAAAAAATACTTTTATTAAAAAAAAACAAATTATGTATTTTTTTTAAAAACAACAATGTATTGCTTTTTAAAAAAGTAAAAGAAAAAAAAAACATACCATTTGAATCGGATAAATAAAAGAAGCTACTAATATGGCATTATCTGTATATATTTAAGTAAAAGATGGCTGTATATGATTACATAATGTTTTCTTATTCTCATACCTTTTGTTATGAATTCTCAGATGTTGGAATTCATTCTGAGATTCGGAAACAATTCTGGGAGGTATACATGGTTGGTATTATTTGATTTGCAGCTAAATAAATACTCTGTATATATTTTGCCACTCCGAGCTCAAAAAAGTTAGTATTGTTGCACATATCATCACATTGTAACATAATATCAAGTAATTATTCTTTTAGCATTTCATTAATTCATTTGAGATATATATCCCATTCATTCATCATATTTTTTGCAAAAACCAATCATTGAAGATGCATTATGGATTATTTCAGGAAGGAGCATTCAGATATATAGATGTGGCTTCAGGATTTTATGTTACGTTTGGTTCATGTAAATAAAATGTCTAGTTTCTGAGTTTTGCTGATGACCTTGTGAGGTTATGTTTCACCAAATACATTTTTTGGTGCTATTTCCATGGATATGTTTAGGGCTTCAAACGGATTTAGGCCCGACTCATTTAACGCGCGAATAAATAAATTAGTCCGTTTAAGTTTGGTTTATATACGCGTTAAAATTATTTAGTTTGACTCATTTATGATCAATTTAATAGGTTAAACGGACTGATCTATTTAATTAGTTAATTATTTATTAAAAAATAAAAATTCCTAAAAAAAATTAATTTTTAACTCAAAAAACTTACATTTTTTTAGGTCGAAGATGATAAAATTTTTCAGGTTAAACGAACTTGGTTCGTTTAGTTCGGATTTTAAATAATCCAGTTTAAAAGTTAAAGTTCGCCCTGACGAATTTGACCTATTTTGATGGCCCTAGATGTGTTTTAGGGCTCATGTTATCTTTCATCCCCTCTCAATCTATATATTGCAATCATCACGAAAAAATTGAAAAAGTACGTTATTCTTGATTCGAAGAACCAAGTGAAAAACCTTTTTTCTCATCTTTGTTTTAATTGTTGGTTTTCTGTTCTAATATTTGATTCTTGTTTGAAACCCAGATTTGTAAGGGAGACTGTTGTGTAGTTCATATATTTATCAGAATTTTCAGTGGTGGAAATTTATTAAAAGTTCATTGCAATGGTAATATTAGTACAGTAGCATGACTCCATCTCTCAAAGACCCAAACTCCCCCAGCACAACAACGTAACTATTAAAAGCATATTAATATAAAATAAAATAAATAAAAACAAAGAACCATAACCACTAGTCCACTGCCCATCAGAAACAACATAAACGGAAGAAACATTATCCCTCGTCAAATGCAGTTGACTTCATGTGAAGTTGTTTATTAATCATCCTTAAATGAATTGATATGTTTGATCAAAATATAATCTAACGGTGCAAAGCGACAACTTCACATAAAATCAACTGCACCTGAGTTACCACCATCAACAAACATTAAAGCTTTATTGGTGTTGTTGTGCCTCACAATATAGCATGTCATAAATTATCCCAAAAGAACTTGATGAAATTGTCCATGTGTGCCATCTGAAAATTCATGAAGATAACAATGGAGCCATCCGCATCTGGAGTTGGAGCCAGAATTCCAAGATCAATGTGAGGCACAATGGTTGGACCGAAATGATATGGCTTTCCCCAACCAAAATCTGCTTCATAGAATGGCAAATGCAACCAACATCCAAGCACAATGTTGGGGTTCCCAGGGAAGAAATAATCTGCTCTACACTCTTCCAAGGACTCAGTCCTAAGCATATCCATTGTCTCTTGTCGCGCTACAAACTCCAATTGTGATCTTATATACTCGTCATTTGAAACCCTTTCCACTGCTTCTCTTATTCTTTTTGCACCATAACTTACCGGTTCTGATATCATATCTCCAACACAGCATGTTGCTGTCACCGCGGTAACCAAACCATTCCCAAAATAGTTTTTTGGCAGAGGAGGATTCACCTGTTAGTTTCAAACTTCAAACTTTATTAGTCTATCTCACTTTTAATGTTATGTTGTTTGATGAATACTAACTAACCATCTTTAGAGGAAAGGATAAAGTACCCATTCTTATTTGATTTTTCTTTTCCTGCTCGACACTCTCTGAAACACCTTTACTGCGTCCTCCAATGACCGCGGTGGTCATTGGAGTACGCGACAGCGGTATTTCAAAGTGCATTCAACGGAGAAAAAGAAAAATTAAGCGAGATTAGAATTCACCTTATTGTTTATATGACAGTAAGAATGCTTTGGTAGAGAGACAGAGGCTGGGAGACTAAAACTGGGGAACTGAGACTCAGAGTGAAATAGGTTTCTGTATTGTATTTAGTTTAAAATTAATTAAAGATAGATAGAGATTGAATTAAGTTGATGAAGTAGAAATAAATATTAGTATTGGAAACTATAATATTGATTGAGGATATTTAAGTAAAAAAATATTATTAAAGTTTCATTTCTAGTCTCAGTCTTCTAGTCCTTTCTAAATGGAGGTACTGAAAATATGGTAATTCTAAGAATAATTTCAGTCTTTGTCCAACATACACAATACTTTTTTCAAGCTAGCATTATTACCTTGTTGCGAACATCAACGACTGTCTTCACTAAGGTTGGTTGATTTGTGTCAAGCTCACGGGCCATACAAGCACATCGCCATATATGTGCTCCAATGGCTTCAAATCTGCTGTAGGCTCTCTCCTGGGATTCACCAGAATAACCAGTATTTGCCCTTTGCTTCAGTTTATGCACCTGTTCTGCTGTTAACTTCAAAAATTCGAACCTTGTCTTCTTCTTTTGTTCTTCACTGCTGTCTGTTCTTCCAAGAATGAGTGGTGGAGGATTAAACTCTGGGTGGTCGAAACGCTGCAACGCCGGCAGGCTACAGGAAGTGAACACCATTCGGTCGAGAAATGGCAATTCATTTGGATCCAATGAGTCTCCCCTGGTGAGTTTGGCCCATGAGTTGATGAAGTGAATGCTTGAAATCCCATCGCTTATTGCATGAGATATGGTAATTGCTATAGCAATGTCATTGCCATCACCATGGAACTTTGTGACTTGTACCAGAAATAGAGGAAGCTCCTCTATGGGTTGAGAGATATCAAGCTTTGGTATGAGTTCTTTGATGGCATCATCATTTGGTGAGAAGTCTCCATATTCAGCCATTGTTTTCTTGGATTCAGCTTGAATCAGGATGGCTCCTTTGGCGTTACAATCCATTTGCAAACGGCCACATTTTGTCCAATTCAACCGTCCGGATAACGGATAGTAGTGAACCAGAATTTGGCTAAGAGAGTCTCTCATTCTTTGAACAAGCTCATTCACATTCACATTGTTGTTGTTTTTGTAAACATAGATTGTGGTGATATGACTCCAACGATTGATTTGGTCACTCTCTGTTAAGCAGAAAAGACCTTTTGGAGTTTCTTCTTTTGGAGTAACTACGTGAGATGCTATAATTGTTGCCATTTTTTTTTTGGGGGAAGAATTTAGAGGTTGCGCTTTATTATAATTCTCTATGCTTGATTATGATTATGACTAATCACATTAGATGCATATATAGATGTTAATAAATGCTAATGAAAGATATAGAAACGTGCATGGGATGCAGTGTGATTCTCCCGATGTGATTTCACAGTTGTACACACAAGTTGTTAAACATTATTTATTGTCTTAATTGAGTTTTAATTTGACACATGAGTTATAGTTAATTGCATTGACGCATTCTAAAGATACATATATGTAGTATAAAAATTATTAAAATATATATTTTAATGGGTAAAGTATATTTTTTGTTTTTAACGTTTTTAAAAAATTTTAAAAATATCTTTTAACATTTAATATGATTTAATTTTATCCTCAATGTTTTCAATAAATTTCAATTATACTTTTATTGTTTAAATTTATTAAAAATATATTTTTTATATCGATTTTACCCCTCATTTCTTCTTATTCCTTTCTCAAAACAGTAAAGCTTCCACATATGCATCCCTCCAGAATCAAAACACACACATCATCCCTCCAGAATCAAAACACACACATTTCACATTTATGCTCCAGCCTTGTCAACAAGTATGCCATCACCCAATTCATCAACTACCCTGGCCTCTTATTAACCACACTCCAGTGCCTCACTTCCGTCCTCGACGTCATCCCCCTGATAAATTAGGGTTCCTCCACCACGACCCCTTCACTATCGACACCGCCAAGCGCTCGCCATCTTCACCAACACCAACCTCCTCTGCATGCCACGCCAACATTGACACCTTCACCGTCTTCCGATCTCTCACCCCTCTACTCATTGCCCTTGTCGGTTATGTCTCTACTGATTCCGCTTTTATCCTCACTGCTTATTCTTGGGCTTTTTGCTTATGTTGTCACTATCATCACATAGATGGTTTACATCGAGCACATGGTTATGAATCTAGGGTTGAATACTTGGGGTTTTGTTTTGTACAACAATTTATTGTCTCAAATGATTGCGCCCTTCTTCTGGTTGCTTACGGATGGTTGTGGAAAGGTGAGAAAGGAAGAAGATGATAAAATGATAAAATTGATATAAAAAATAGATTTTTATCAATTTCTAAAAGTAAGGGTATAATTGAAACTTATTAAGAACGTTGAGGACAAAATTGAATCAAATTAGACGTTAAGGATATTTTTGAAATTTTTCGAAAACATTAGGGACAAAAAATATACTTTACTCTATTTTAATAAAAAATATTAAAATATAATTTTTTTTAATTTTGAATGTATTTAATATAATTTTTTTTAAAAATTATTAGTATGCTAATTTATTTTAAGCATGATGCTTATGCATTTTAACTCTTTTATTGTTGATTTTTTTTGGCTTTAAATGTATTTATACTACCTATGAGATGCAGGAGAGAAAGATTAAGATATTTAAATATGAATTAATCTATTATAATATTTATAACTTTTAATTAATAGAAACCATTCTAAAAATAATACACCGCATGCAACTTAATCAAAACCTATATATGACATGTCCTTTTCTTTTGGTTTATAATTATATATACTTTTTCGAATATTATTATACCTAAGATTTCAATCATTAAGAAAAAATTTATCATTGACCAATAGATGGATCGCTATATATACAAGACACTATTTGAATATTTTAACACTTATTTAAATGATTAAGGGTATATATCCAAATTAGTCCCAAAATTTTTTAAAATGGACGTTTTGGTCCTTAACAAAAAATTAATTATCAGATTAGTCCTTAATGTTAATAAATGTCAGACACTTTGATCCCTAACAAAATTAGTTACCAGTTTAGTCCCAACGTTAGTAAACGTTAAACACTTTAGTCATTCCTTCATCTTCTTCGTCAATCATTAACGATCCGACACATGAAACTGCTTAGTCACACATTAAGCTAAATTTTAGATTGACCAAGTAGCTTTACGTGTCACGTCGAATCGGACTGTTAATGGTTAACGGAAAAGAAAAAGAAAGGACTAAAGTGTCTGATGTCCACTAATGTTGGGGACTAATCTGGTAATTAATTTTTTTAGGGACTAAAGTGTCTGAAATTTACTAACGTTGGGAACTAATCTGATAATTTATTTTTGTTAGGGACTAAAATATCAATTTTAGAATTCTTTGGGATTAATTTTAGTATATATTCAATGATTAATTAATAAATTAACTATTACACCAACTTAAATTTGTTCACATTTCAATTTTTTATTGGTTTGAGTTCAGCTCATTATTGTACTACATCTGAATGAGAAATATAAATATAAAAATTTGTATTGTTATATTTTTATCAAGATTTATAATATGATTTTGATGTGACGATGTATGTAAATTATTTGTTTTATATTTGGATATCTATCTATAATTGATATTTACTACTTTCTTAGTTTCTTAAACAAAGTTTTAGATTTTTGTGGCATATATACAAACACTCTTATGATAGGTATAAAATATAACAAATTAATTTACTGTGGTAATATGACTCCAACGATTGATTTGGTCACTCTCTGTTAAGCAAAAACGACCTTTTGGAGTAACTACGTAAGATGCTATGATTGTTGCCATTTTTGTGGGGGAAGAATATTCAGAGTTGGCTTGCTAATTATATTCTCTATGCTTAATTATGACTATGACTAATCACATTAGGTTTAGATGCATATATAGATGTTAATAAATGTTTTATTAATAATTATTCAATTCGTAGGAGGGAATGAAAGATATAGAAACGTGCATGGCATGTAGTGTGCTTCTCCGGATATGATGCTGCAGTTGTACACACAAGTTGTTAACTAAGAAAGGAGAAATGACACATGAGTGTATATTTCAATCAAATGTTTCCATCATTCCGCACATTATTATTATTATTATAATTAAAATTAACTCATATTTTAAAAATGTAAGAGAATCTTTTATTATAAAAATAGAAATAATGATTTTTCTTTTTTAAGATTGAATGTTATATATTTTTCTTTTTTTTTCTTTTTTAAAGTTTATATTTTCAACGTTCCTCATCTCTTCGGCATAATTATAAAGTTTAGCGTTTAAGATCTATGATTTAGTGATTAAGGATTAGAGTTTAGGATTTAAGAATAAGATTTTAGCATTTAAAAATTATGATTTAGGGTTTCGAATTTCAAATAATTGACTTTTTATACTAGCTAAAATATGATTATTGATGTGTCTAATGTATTTTTAATTTTAAACTAAAAAAGTTATTTTCGGTTGGGAGGTGGGAGAAAATAAAAAGAAGAATAAATTTAAATGTGTTAGTTGTAGTTAGATTTTTAAATTTTTGAAGTAAAAACACAGAGTGAGGGATGAAACTAAATTATATCTAGTCGGACCGTTTTTAATTAATAGAAATAATTCTAAATATATAATACATCACATGCAACTTAATCAAAACGTATATATGTCTTTTTCTTTTGGAATTATATACTTTTTCGAATTTTATTATACCTAACATTTCAATCATTAAGAAAAGATTTTAAATAAAATAGTTAGATTGTTAGGTATCCTAATTTTATTAGTTATTAACTTTTTTTGCTTTGCTAATTATAAAAACCAAAATACTATTTACATAATACAGCCACCAAATATTTTTATATGAATATATGTATTAGTTAAATCATTTTTAATATATATACTTAATATTTCAATATATATTTTATATACTAATAACTTATTTGATGATTGATTTTTATCGTACATCTAATATAACTGATCTTACTATCTTAGGGTTAATAAGACTAATTAATATTAGCCTTTTGGTTCAATTTCTGCAACTGTTGTGATTGTGCATGCTTTTTTCTTTCGATACGGTGATGAAGATGATCAAGTGATAAGAGAATCTCTTTACTATTAGATCCCAAACGTGCATGGATTTCTTATATAATATAGCATGCACGTGGGATGCACATCACGTTTCTTGCTTATACATGTGCTTGTTTTATTAAACTCGGCTAAACTCGTGTAAATCGAATAAACTCGTATAAACTCACTCAAACTCGTAAGTTTATGAGTTAGTCAACGAATTTGAATTTGACCTAATTTTACACAAAACAGCGTTATATTACCAAAAAAGAAGACTTCCCCTTAAGAGTTAGAGTTATAAATTTTTTACGTACTCATATCCACTCCTCTTTGCATCCAATTTGTGTCTTGTGTGTTATATGTTATTGTACTTATTGTATAATTGATAATTTTCATTTGAATTATAAATATATACAACTAGTTTAGTTTATTATGTGCTCTAAAATTGAAAATTTTTAATTTTAAATGCTTAGATTTAAGATTATGTATGATATATTTTGTTTTTTATATAATAGGTAAACTCGTACGAGTTTAAAAATTAACTCGCGAGTTTGACAACTTTGGGTACGGTCACTCTCTGTTAACCAGAAAATATATGATATGATGGGGGAAGAATTCAAAGTTGGCTTGCTAATTATATTCTCTGTGATTAATTATGATTATGACTAATCACATTAGATTTAGATGCATATATATATATATATATATATATATATATATATATAGATGTTAATAAATGTTTAATTATTCAATTCGATTCGTAGGAGGGAACGAAAGATATAGAAACGTGCATGGGATGTAGTGTGCTTCCCCCGATATGATATTACAGTTGTACACACAAGTTGTTTAATTAAGAAATGAGAAATGACACATATGTACGTTAGTAAGCACCTAAAAAATATATATGTACTCTAAAGACTCGTATCATATATATATATATATATATATATATATATTTTAAAAATATTAAAAAATAATTGTTTTCAATTTTGAATGTATTTAATATAATTTTTTTAAAAATTATTAGTATGCTATTTTATTTTAAGCATGATGCTTATTTATTTTAACTTTTTTATTATTGATTCTTTTTGTATTATATATTTATTATATGAATTAATCTTTTATAATTTTAAATTAATAGAAACAATTCTAAAAAATAAAAATAATACAGCGCATGCAACTTAAACAAAACTTGCCAATATTGACTGCAAAGCATATTATTGATGGCACGATGCTGGTACCCATGATGCAAAGATCAGAACAGGAGGTTGTTAACAAAAAGTAAGAACTATTAGTTCCAAAACAAGAATTTTTACAAAACACAAAATCCTCCTGTTTTCAAACACGAAGCAGTGAGATTTTTTTTTTTGGGTGACTTCACGAAGAAGCGAGATGAAATAAGTAAAATATTCATCTTTGAAAAATTAGGATTGAAGAAAGTGGAACTAAGAGGCACAGACAGCAAAATCCTTCAGTTTCCAGGCACAAAACTAATTAATTAATTAAATAAACTATAAATCTAAATTAGATAAATGAATTATAAACCCTAAATCAATGAATCATAAACCCTAAACTTACCTCTTTCTTTCTGATTAAATCAAAATCATAACATCAAGGTAAATTAGATATTAACGTGTCAATTAATTAGTATAACAAGAATTAGGATTGAAAATTAGATTAATAGAAAGTGGAATTCAAGGCACAAAGAGCAGCGGCGGTGCCGTGTGAGGCGCAGACAATAGGAATTCCGGTGACGTCCTCTCCTTTGACGACCTCCTTTTCTAGCGATGAGCTCTCATCACTCTCCATCTCCATTTTGTTTTGTCTCTCTCTTTCAAACTCCGGTCCCTCTTCTATGTGCTCCCTCTCTCATTTTTCTGACAAAGGCGATAGGCGTTGGAACTAGTAGAGAGACATATCAAACCAGAGAGGAGGAGGCAGTGGAGTAGAGGGCAGAGTAGAGAAAATTACGAAGAAGGGGGGAAAGAGAACGAAAGCTTTCCTCTAGGCAATACTTTGTCATTAGTACCATTATCATCAATGTAGTTTTTCTTTCATCCACAACTACTTTTTACACTTCTAAACTCTGCATCTATCGTAGAAAATACAACACACTTCTGTAGCCTTGACTACTATGAAATAGCTCCTCTGCAAACTTGACCGAATAACCTGAGGTAGACTTTCAAGAGTCAACATCTTCTGCCATGTCTGCATCAGTAATATTTCAAATTCAAGTTATTAGTTGTATCTTTGAGATATCTCAAAATCCATTTAACAACAATCCAATGTTTTTTATATGTTTTTTACTTGGATTTATGTTGTTAAATGGATTTGAGAAAAAACGACTCACAATATCAATAGCATGAACAATGTCTAGTCTAATGAACATCATAGCATACATCAAGCTTTCAACAGCTGTGGCATAATAAACTTAATCCATTTTTTCTTTTTCTTTGTCAATAAACACTATTTCGCATTCGACTTAAAATGAGGATTTATTATCGGCCAATTAGATTGCTATGTGTACAATACACTATGCAAAATATTTAACAATTATTTAAACAGGCTAATTAATAAATGGACGTTAGACCAACTTAAATTTGTTCACATTTCAAAATTTTATTGGTTTGATTTCAGCTTATTATTATAAAAGTTTGTATCGTTATATTATTATCCAGATTTATGATATGATTTTGATGTGATGTATGTAATTTATTTGTTTTATATTTGGATATCTATCTATAATTGATATCTACTACTTTCTTAGTTTCTTAAACAAAGTTTTAGATTTTTGTGGCATACAAACATCCTTATGATAGGTATAAAATATCACAAATTAATTTACTGTTATCTTACATTAACTAATTGACCGTATAAATTAAAACAACTTAACTTGACATTGTAACAATGTAAAATTAATATTTATTCATAATAATATTATGAAATTAACATTAGAAAATCATTAACAAGAAGAAGCAGCAGCTACTCTGTTGGACGCTACTTCTTGTCCATGATTGCTGTTCTGGTTTGTGCTGCTGATGATCAACGTGCTTGCACATGAGCAGCAGGACGCCAACGCACAAATTAGCGTTGTGCTCTGCCTTACCGCTACTATCAAGGCCTCGCCGAAACCGAACATTGGTGAAGAGTAAAGCACACAAGGTGAAGGTCGTGCTCCTGGGACTAAAGAAGACGTGGGGGCTGCGGGTGGCGGTGACGAGAGAAAGGCAAGAAAGAAGAAAAAGAGGTGACGACGTTGGTGTGGGTGGCGGCAACGCAGGTGGGCAGAGAGAGAAGGGAGCTGGGATTAGGGTTTTACTCTTTAGCTCCCATTGATTTCGTAAAATATAGGCCTTATACTTTTTCTTTATTATTTAACGCCCTTTTGGAGTTTCTTTTTTTGGAGTCGCTATATAATGATATATAATGATACTTTTTACTTAATATCTATAATTTTTTAAAATTATATCCATAATTATATAATTAAAAATTATAATATTATGCCTTAACATTTGATAAATGATAATAAACACAAAAATAGAAAAGTTATAACTATCTTACTATTTAATTATGGAGAGTTCAACGACTATAACGATGAATTACTATGACTAATCAGCAGTTTAATCATTTTAGCTAATAGCACAATATTATAGATGATTAATTGGTAATAAGAATAATAAAATAAATTATGTTAATTTTATAGCACTATTAATGTTAAATTGTTAGTTTACTTCAATATAGAGATGAAGAGAATTAGAGAAACACTTCTTTTTATGACACCATGCCAGTTTTCTTATGTCTCTCAAAATAAATCTAATTTACCGAATTTGATATATATAATTTTGGGAAAAGTTATTAATGCAGAATTTATCTTTATACGTGTGTAAGTAAGACGTGTAATATAGCATGTGGGGATGTAGATCACGTTTCTCATGCATGCTTGTCTCTCCAACTACGTTCGTACTACCTATTAATAAAAATGGTGAAGGCTCACATGCAAACAATTGTGTGAGTTTCCACGATTGTGGTAATATGACTCCAACGATTGTTTTCTACTCATTTCTCTCATCACATGCATGAGATTCCACTATTAAAATTTCATATACCTATTAAATTTGAAAAGGTTGCTTATTGGTTCAAACTTAATTAATAACTAATTTTTAAACAATGCAATGCGGAGCAAATTGTTAAATATTTATTTGCAGGTATTTATTTGTTATAAAATTAAGTATGACGTGTACTCTTGTAAACATCTCAAATTTTTAATGGTTTGTTTCTACTCATTTCTATCACATGTCAATGAGAAAGAGTAAGAAGTTTAATTTAAATATGAATTAATCCTTTATAATATTCATATATTTTTTAACTCATAGAAACTATTATATTCTAAATATAATACATCACATGCAACATAGTCAGTGATTTTTTTTTTCGGAAGCTAAATATTATTTTCTAATTTTATACCTAACAAAAATATTGTATTTCATATAATAAAGATCACAATACATGGAGAAAATAAATTTAGAATAGTGCACAACAAAATTGACCAAAGTATATAGAATAAGATTTGTCATTGAATTACTGCATGTACGAGGCGAAATTTAAATTTCTGATACTTAATTAAAAGAATTAGTAGGCTAACTACTAAACCAGCTTGGATACATTTTTTCCAAATCTTATATCATTATTTTTTGGACACAAGTTTTATATCATTTAATATTGGAAAACAAGGTCCACTTGAGCAGATTCATATAAAAAAAAATTTTGAGCTAAAAAAAATAACTAAAATTGTTGTGACCTAAGAAAAAGGTTTGAAATTCATCCTGAGATTCGGAATCAGTTCCGGGACTCACAGCATTGACCAAAGCTGCACTTGTGAGATATACATGGTTGGTATTATTTGATTAACAATAATTGTATTTACATGTGAGTGTATATCAATATCTCATATCTACTTAAAAAATTATACTGGCGAACTCAACATTAACCTTTTTTTTTCTCATTATATAAACACATTCATTTATGTATCCATTTATGTATTTTTATATTTAATAGAACCACACATAAATTACAAAAATAATAAAATCCAACATATAAATTTTAAACGTAAAAATAATAAACTCTAACATATAAAGTTTAAATTATAATAAATTTTTTTTATTAAAATGAATGCATAAATGCATATAAATATAATATTATTCTTATAAAAAATATCATTCACTACACATTACAATTAAAAATTGTAATATGCATGCTTGTCTCCATAATTATGTATACCACCTATTAAGAAAATAGTTGAGAATCACGTGAAGTACTTCACTGAAGTATTACTAGTAATACTTGAGAGAAAAGTCTAATAATTCTATTCCATCTTAACAGATTTTAATTATTAACTTCCTTCACGTGGAAAATATTGGATATATATGAGTCTTTATTACTATTAAAATTTCATCAAATGTCGATTAAAATTTTAGAAATTGTTTATTTATTTAATTATAGGTCAAACCTGATTAATAACTAGCTAGTTTTGTGTAACGCACATGCAAATAATGATTAAATATTTATTTTAAAGTATTTGTTATTATAAAATTAAATAGGGAAGATCTATGGTGGCACGGTTAACATGGCTTGTTATGGCATGGGAGCAACGCTCCAATGGTATAGTGCCATGTGGCATTTTAAAAAAGTGTGGTCAAACGGTAATAACTAGCATAAATACCGGTCTTTTCTAGTTTAGGAGATATGGGCCTGGTGTGTGAGGCTTGCGTTGGAGTGGAGTAGTGGACATTTACTTTTTCAAGTGGGTTTAAAATTTGTCTTAAAAATAATTTAAAAAACAGTGGAGTGTAATATAATGTAACTCTAAATTAGAGTGGAAAATATATAATTACATACAAACCCATGGGAAAAAATTATTCTCAATTTAACTTCTAAACATATAAAATTTAAATTAGTGAATTAAGTATACTTAATTTTAAATACATATTAATATAATTTAGATTAATTTTTTAAATATTTTCTTTATATTATTGAATAATCATACTTTTAAGATATACATTCATATTTATTTTAGTTATTTTGGCATTTAATATTTTTTATACTAACTAACATATCAACTTTGAAATTAGTCATTTATTTATTTGTTATATAAAAGATTATTCGGTGTTAAATAGTATAAAGTAGCACTAAAATGAATTTCTATTTAATATCGAAATAATATTCTATTTATGATAAAAATAAATGACTAAGTTAAAAAAAATAGATGTATACCTAAAATTATTATTAAAAAAAATTTAAATTTTTAAAAATAAGTTTCAAATAAAATTCAAAATTTAAGAATCAAATTTTTAATTATTAATATTTAACAAACTCATAAATTTATATGTATTTTATTATATTATATTGATTTGGATATGGATGTGTTATTAACTTATCATATAATTATTGTATAAGCCAATTATGACACACCTTAAATAACATAACTAAATAGATATTAGTAATACTAAATGTACCATGATACACATTTTTACATACCATTTAGCAATACAGAAAAATTTAATATTATCATAGAAATAGAAATTTTTCTGTGCTAATATTTACATTTTTTGTGTTGCTAAATGATATGTATGGATGTGTATAATAGTACGCATAGATTAATTCAATAGGTATTTACTTCTAACTAGTGTAAAATCCTATTTTGTTTCAATTTTAATTCAAAAATAAAATTCAAATGTAATTTAAAATTTGAATTCAAATTATGTTAGTGTAACTAAATTTAATTGATATTATAATCTTAAACAACAATTCTATTTGCACACCAACATCAGCTATTAAAATCAGCCACTAGTGTATAATACGTATTAAAATACTAAATACATACTAAAAATAAGTTAATCACACGTATTTTGTATTCCAATACGTATTATACGCTGGTGGCTGATTTTAGTGGCTGATTTTGGTGTGCACATAGCATAACTCAATTTTAAATAATATTTTAATAAATCTTAACATGATTATTAAAGATTAGGACAACAAATAGTTAAAAAGATTAATATGAATAAATTATTAGATTTTATAGATGAGTAACTTTATTATTAATGTTAAAGGTTTACCATTTCTTTAAATTTTTAATAAAATGATGGTCTTGTAATGAGTTTTCTCGATAGAAAAATTTTGAAGGATATGTTAATTAATTGTATTGGAAAAGAAAATTCAATTTTTTGTTATGTTTTTTTTTGGACTGAATTTTTTGTTAGCTTCAAATTTTTACATATGGTCATCCCTTGTATTATTTTTCTATTCACGTGTTCAATAGGTCGAGAGATGGTTATTTTATCCAGTTGTGTTCGTAATGGGCCGATCCAATTCAAACATGAATTGACGTTTCTACCCCATTCACTTTTAAAGGCATGATTAGTAGCAGGCAACATTCCCGTCAACTATCGGGACCACATGCTGTTCTTAAGGGCCACATGGCTTAGCATTATTTGTCAGTCAAAATGAGCCACCTGAGGCATTGAAAATACTATGCCATGGGAGAACGCACCAATTAAATATCACGCGTACAACGTCTCAATTTTTTTTTCGAATGATGAGTTGTACTTTTACACACAATGGGATTTAAATAATTAAGTTGGTTTGATTTAGTGATTAATTTCCTTACCGTCTAAACAAGTGTCGCAGATTAAATTCTACCTCGCACATGTTGGAATTCATCTTGAGATTCGGAAACAGTTCTTGGACTCACAGCATTGGCCAAAGCATATTCTTGTGAGATATACATGGTTGGTATTATTTGATTTGCAGCTAAATATATTCATACTCTACCTGTATAGTTTGCCACTACTCCAAGCTAAAAAAAGTTAGTATTGTTGCACATATCACATTGTAACATAATATCAAGTAATTATTCTTTCAGCATTTCATTAATTCATTTCAGATATATGCCGTTCATTCATCATATTATTTTTTGCAAAAACAAATTATTGAAGATGCATTGTGGATTATTTCAGGAAGGAGCATTCAGATATAGATGTGGCTTGAGGACTTTATGTTGATTTAGGTAAATAAAATGTCTTGTTTCTCGAAGGATGAGAATAAAACTTGCAATATTCGATGAATAGTTATCGAACTTTCGGTCCGGTAGATATCCTGTGAATATAAAAAAATATGTTTTGTTTCCGAGTTTTACGAATGACCTTGTGAAGTTATATTTTCCAAGTACATTTTTTGGTGCTATTTTCATGGATGTGTTTAGGGCTGTGAAACGGGTGGGTCTAGCTCATTAAGGTCTAATCTGTTTAGGCCCAGCCCAATTTATATTAGAGCTAAAATTTTCTATCTCAACACAAATTTGACGGGTTAAACGGGCTGGCCGGTTTGATTAATTCAATACTTTTGTAGCAAAAAACCTTAGAAAATCAAAATTTTCTCAGTTGGTAAATTGAGATTTCAGGTCGAATAAGATAAAATATAGAAAAAATATAGGTGTTTTAAAAAAAAATTCAAAAAAATTAAAACATAATTTTTTTTCGGGTTAAACGAATTCAGTTCTCTCAGATTTTAAACGGTCTGAGTTATAAGAGGTAAAAACCCGCCTATTTAAACTGATAAACATGCCGTTCCAACGAGTTTGGCCTAGATTATTCCAGATCTCATGTTATCTTTGATCCTCTCAACCTATATATTGCAATCATTACGGAAAAATTGGAAAAGTAGGTTATTCTTGATTGGAACTAAGTGAAAACTTTCTTCACATCATTTGTTTTAATTGTTGGTTTTCTACTCTAACATTTGATTCCCGTTGAACCCCATATGTATGTGTAAGAGAGACTGTTATATGTAGTTGATATATTTATCAGATTTTTTAGTGGTGGAAATTTATTAAAAATTCATAGCAGTGGTAATCTCATTACAATAGCATGACTCCATCTACCAAAGACCCAAACTCCAAGCACAGATTAGATATCAAAAACAAAATGAAAGCATATCAGGTACACCTTGGAGCACTAAACTTCAGATTTATAACAATTGATTCTAATATATAAAGGTTTATAACTCTTCGATCAATGGTTGTAAATTCTGAAATTAATATTTCCCGGTGTACCTAACTTGTTTCCAAAACATATTAATATAAACTAAACAAAAACAAAGAACCATAACCACTACCCAACAGAAACAACATAAATGGAAGTAACATTATGCCCTCATCAACAAACATTAAAGCTTTATTGGTGCTGTTATGTGCCACCCACAGAGACACAGTCATCACCATATAGCATGTCATAAATTATCCCAAAAGTGCTTGACGAAATTCTGCATGTGCGCTATCTGAAAATTCATGAAGATAACAATGGAGCCATCCGCATCTGGAGTTGGAGCCATAATTCCAATATCAATGGGAGGCACAATGCCTGGACCGAAATGATGTGGCTTTCCCCAACCAAAATCTGCTTCATAGAATGGCAACTGCAACCAACTTCCAAGCACAATGTTGGGGTCCCTAGAGAAGGACACATCTGCTCTACACTCTTCCACGGACTGAGTCCTAAGCATATCCATTGTCTCTTGTCGCGCTACAAACTCCAGATGTGATCTTATGTATTCGTCATTTGCAACCCTTTGCACTGCTTCTCTTATCCTTTTTGCACCATAACTCACCGGTTCTGATATCATATCTCCAACGCAGCATGTTGTTGTCACTGTGGTAACCAAACCATTCCCAAAATAGTTTTTTGGCAGAGGAGGATTCACCTGTTTGTTTCAAACTTCAAATTTCATTAGTCTATGTCACTTTTTTATGTTTTATTGTTTATCGTAGTAACTCCGGTGCAGTTAGATTACATTTTGGTCAAACATATCAATTCTTTTAAAGATGATTAGCAAGCAACTTCACATAAAGTCAACTGCATTTGAGTATCCACCATTGTTTATAGGACAGTAATTTTTTTCAAGCAAGCATATTATTACCTTGTTGCGAACATCAACAGCCGTCTTCACTAAGGTTGGTTGATTTTTGTCAAGCTCACGGGCCATACAAGCACATCGCCATATATGTGCTCCAATGGCTTCAAATCTGCTGTAGGCTCTCTGCTTGGATTCATCAGAATAACCAGTATTTGCCCTTTGCTTCAGTTTATCCACCTGTTCTGCTGTTAGCTTAAAAAATGCAAACCTTGTCTCCTTCTTTTGTTCTTCAATGTTGTTTGTTCTTCCAAGGATGACTGGTGGAGGATTAAACTCCGGGTGGTCGAAATGCCGCACCGCCGGCAGCCGAGAGGTTGTGAACACAGTTCTGTCCAGAAATGGCAATTCATTTTGGTCCAATGAGTCTCCCCTGGTGAGTTTGGCCCATGAGTTGATGAAGTGAACGCTTGAAACCGCATCACCCATTGTATGAGATATGGAAATTGCTATAGCAATGGCATTGCCATCACCATGGAACTTTGTGACTTGTGCAAGCAACAGAGGAAGGTCCTCCATGGGTTGAGAGTAATCAAGGTTTGGTATGAGTTCTTTGATGGCATCATCGTTTGGTGAGAAGTCTCCATATTCATCCATTGTTTTCTTGGATTCAGCTTGAATCAGGATGACTCCTTTGGCGTTACAATCCATTTGCAAACGCCCAACTTCTGTCCAATTCAACCGTCCAGATAATGGATAGTAGTGAACCAGAATGTGGCTAAGAGAGTCTCTCATTCTTTGAACAAGCTCATTCACATTCACATTGTTCTTGTTTTTGTAAACATAGATTGTGGAAACATGACTCCAAGGATTGATTTGGTCACTATCTGT
Organism: Stylosanthes scabra; assembly: GCA_036250425.1. Taxonomy (NCBI): domain Eukaryota; kingdom Viridiplantae; phylum Streptophyta; class Magnoliopsida; order Fabales; family Fabaceae; genus Stylosanthes; species Stylosanthes scabra. The sequence goes on from JASCZI010060504.1 coordinate 115,588, forward strand.
TAAGCAGAAAAGACCCTTGGGAGTTTCTTCTTTTGGAGTAACTACATAAGATGCTATGACTGATGCCATTTTTTTTTTTTTTGTGGGGGAAGAATTCAGAGTTGGCTAGCTAATTCTCTTTGGTTAGTTATGATTATGACAAATCACATTAGATTTAGATGGATATATAGATGTTAATAAATGTTTTATTATTCACTCCTTACGAGGGGATGAAAGAGATACAAGGGATGCAGTGTGCTTCTCTTTACAAGTTGTTAAACATTATTTATTTACTGGTTGGTGTTTATTATAAGAGTTTTGGTCACATGTATTCTAAACTTTTATCCCATGGCCAACCAAATTATTTATTTTTATAATAATTCTATATGAATAAGTGGTTTTGGCTAACCAAGTGCAACCAAGTAATTTATTTGTATGTTAAATAGAAAATTATTTTGGTGTAAAACAGAACTTTATTTAAAATAGAAAATTATTTTGGTGTAAAATAGAACTTTATTTAAAATAGAAAATTATTTTGATGTAAAACAGAACTTTATTTATGTGCACTTTTTTATACTATTTTACACCCAAATAATTTTCTATTTAGCATACAAATAAATCACTTGGTTGGCCAAAACCACTTTTTCAAATAGTATTACCCTTATTTTTATAATAAATAAAAAATTATTTCGATATTAAATAAAATTTTATTTAAGTGCAATTTTTTATACTATTTAAATATAATTCGAGATATCTTACCATAAGAAAGGAAAAATAATACATGAGTTATAGTTCATTATATCCACACATCCTAAAAAATATATATGTAATCTAAAGAACCGTAAAAATATATATTTCAATAAAAAGATATTAAAAAATAATTTTTTCAATTTTAAATGTATTTTAAATTGCATGATGCTGGTATACATTTTAACGTTTTTATTATTGGTTTTTTTTTCTAATTTATACTACCTATGAGATGCAAGAGAGAAAGATTAAGAAGTTTAAAATCTATCATAATATTTATATTTTTTAATTAATAGAAACAATTCTAAAATTAATACATCACATGCAACTTAAGCATCTGTAATATAGCATGATGCTTGTCTCTCCAACTACGTACCACCCATTAAAAATGGTGAAGGCTCACATAGAAACAATTAATAATTGTGTGGGAGTTTCGCTATTAAAATTTCATATATATACCTATTAAATTTGAAAAGGTTGCTTATTGACTAATTATATATGTCAAACTTTATTAATAACTAGTTTTAAAGCAATGCAATGCACGAGCAAATTGTTAAATATTAATTTACAGGTATTTATTTGTTATAATATAAAATTAAGTACGCTGTGTACTGTTGTAAATATATCAACTTTTTTTTTGGTTTGTTTTCTACTCATTTAATCATACGCGAATGAGGAAGATTAAGAAGTTTAAATAAATATTTATATTTTTTAACTAATAGAAACTTTTCCAAATATAATACATATATTGATATTGCAACTTAATGAAAACTTATGTATCATATTTTTTTGGAAGTTAAATATAATTTTCTAATTTTGTACCTAACAAAAATATTGTATTTTATATAATAAAGATCACAATACAATGGAGAAAATAAATATAGAACAGTATACAATAAAATTCTTTAAAACAGACCAAGCATATAATATAAGATCTACTGTCCAATTAAATATTTTATAAATATTTTACAAGAAATACTAGAAGCTATTTTTTTTTCTTTATTTTTAGATCAATATTATCAAATATTTTCTTTTCTACACTAAAAGTATTTATCCCAAAAGTATTTCTAGTATTGCGTTATTTTTGCATCTTTAAAGCTTTATTTATGACAGTCTTCTCTTATCTTTTTTGTTCAAATCTAATTAGTATGAGTTTTTGTGTTTTACTATATATAGTAGAGTAGGAATTTAATCAAACATAGATTGTTCAAATCTAATTAGTATGAGTTTTTGTGTCTTATTCACATTCACATTGTTGTTGTTATTGTAAATAAACATAGATTGTGGCTGAATGACTCCAACGCCAGGAAAATATAGTGTGGAAAAAAATATTGTTGAATATTAATTATTAAAACGAGTATGCTGGCACCTTGTGACCTTCTTAGTTCTTGTACCAACATGGCTTTTCAATGTTCAACCTCATTGTCGTGGACTGGAGAGAAGAAAGAAATGAGGAAGAAGAAGAAATAAATTTGTCTTTTTAGTGTTTTCAAAAATATACAAAAGGACAAAACAGTCAAAAAATAATGTTTACCGGAAAAAAGGACCATTTCAAAAAATTTTAAAATATTGGGGACGAAATTGACAATAAAAAAATTTATGAATTATTTTTTATTTTTCACGAAAACCTTGGGATCAAAGTATCACTTAACTCTTATTATAAGTCTTATATTATCATCGAGTACTTCTTTCAAGGAGTTTTAATGTTCACATTCTCTTCTATATACATGTCGCCAACAAAACTGACTATGCGGACCTAAAACTCCGACCACAACAACTATTAAAAACATATTAATATAAAATAAACAAAAACAAAGAACCATAATCACACTACCCACAGAAACATCATAAATGGAAGTAACATTTATATGGTATCATGGGCCAGCAGTGCCCTTATTCCCTCATCAACACACTCACAATATAGCATGTCATAAATTATGCCAAAAGAGCTTGATGAAATTCTTCATGTGCGCCATCTGAAAATACATGAAGATAACAATGGAGCCATCTCCATGTGGGGTTGGAGCAATAATCCCATTATCAAAGGGACACACACCACCAGGACCAAAATAATCTGGCTTTCCCCAACCAAAATCTGCATCATACATCGGCATCCGCAACCAACTTCCAAGCATAATGTTGGGGTTTCCAAAGGACACATCTGCTCTGTACTCTCCTTTTTCCAAGAACTGAGTCCTAATCATATCCATTTGCTCTTGTCGCGCTACAAACTCCAGTTGCGATCTTATGTACTCTTCATTGGAAGCCCTTTCCACTGCTTCTCTTATCCTTTGTGCACCATAACTCACCCGCTCTTTTATGATATCTCCAACACAACATGTTGATGTCACGGTGGAAGCCAAAGCATTCCCAAAATAGGTTTTGGGCAGAGGAGGATTCACCTGTTTCAAATTTAATTAGTATGAATTTTTGTGTTTTAATATATATATGAAGATATCTTCAATTATATTAAGCAATTTAATTAAATATTTCAAACATATAACTTTTCACACGTATTAAGTCAGTAATTATTTTCAAGCAATGATACTTAGCTATATTTCAAAGTTATTCTATTTAATTTAATATTTATAATTTTATATAGATAATATTCATAAGTATATATTTATAACGGTTAGTATTATGTATTTAATTTAGTAACAATTAGCAAATAAAAATAATAATAATAACGAAGTTATGACTGGCAAACTTTTTTGTTATTTTCAAGCTAGCATTACCTTATTGCGAATATCAACGATGGTCTTCACTAAGGTTGGTTGATTTTTGTCGAGCTCGCGGGCCATACAAGCACATCGCCATATATAAGCTGCAATAGCTTCAAATCTGCTGTAAGGTTTCTGCTGGGATTCAGAATAATTAGTATTTGCATTCTGTTCTTTCCGAGAATGAGTGGTGGAGGCTTAACTCCGGGTGGTCGAAACGCCGCAACGCTGGCAGGCTAGAGGCTGTGAACACCGCCCGGTCAAGAAATGGCAATTCATTTGGGTCCAATGCATCTCCTCTGGTGAGTTTGGCCCATGAGTTGATGAATTGAAAAGCTGAAAGTCCATCACTCATTGGATGAGAGAAAGCCACCACCATGGAACTTTGTGACTTGTGCCAGAAACAAAGGAATGTCCTGAATGGGTTGAGAGTAATCAAGCTTTGGTATGAGTTCTTTGATGGCATCATCATTCGGTGAGAACTCTCCATATTCAGCCATTGATTTAGTGGATTCAGCTTCAAACAACATGGCTCCCTTTGCGTTACAATCAAGTTTTAAACGGCCACCTTGTATCCAATTCAACCTGCCACGTAAGGGATAGTAGTGAACTAGAATCTGGCTAAGGGATTCTCTCATTCTTTGAACAAGCTCATTCAAATTCATCACATTCACATTGTTTTTGTTATTGTAAACATAGACTGTGGTTGAATGACTCCAACGCCAGATTTGGTCACTCTCTGATAAGCAGAAAACACCCTTTGGAGTTTCATCTTTTGGAGTAACTACATAAGATGCTTTGATTGTTACCATTTTTGGAATGAATTTAGATTTGGCTTGCTTGCTAACTTTGACTAACCACAACACATGTATATATTGTCTATTTTTGTCGGTATAGACATGTCAATTTTTTTTTTTTATGTGGGGATCACATCATATCATTGAATGTTTGCACCTAAAACATCACCGGCTTTTGAATTAGTACAACTCAGTGAACTCACTTATCCATAATTTAAATGATTCATAAAGAGAGAGAACTTGAACCATGTATAGCAATTGTCATGAAATTAATCACATTCCTTTCATTTCCCCAATTTGCATGGCATATCTTATATATGGGTATGGTCACTCATTATTGAATGGAACATCCTATTCTCCCAATCACATATCCCTGCTCTTCTGCATTATTAGATGGATTTGGGGGTGGCAATTTGGCCACCATTAGGGCATTCAATGATAAAAGGAAGAAGGAGTAAAGATGTTGAACATGAAGGGGAGGAGTTCATTATAAGCAACCATGTGCATCCCTCTGATTCGGAAAAAACGATGAATTAATTATGGATGGTGCATTGCCAAGGAAGTAAAATAAAGAAAAAGAAGCGACTAGAAAAAAAAAAAGTTAGTGGAAACCAAAAATGAAAACAGAAAAAGTAAGTCGGCATAAGGTTGTCAAGGAAGTTAAGAGACTAGGTAATGAAGTGGTAAATGATGGAAATGAGGTATTGGAAGTGTAGTGGAAAATGAGGAAATAACAAAAATGGTACAAATTAAAGAGATTGAGAAAACAAAATTAGGGATGTATGTATATCTAATGTCGATTTTGACATAGGAGGCTATGAGGATGAGGTGGATTTAATTTTTATTTTAAAGGAGTAAAATGAAGCTATAGCGTTGAAAAGAAAAAAAGTTAAACAAAATGAAAAAGCACGTAAGAGCAGATCGAAAAGAACAAAATCAGATTAATGTTCGTGTCAAAGATTACATAAAAAGTGTAAGAGCATGGCATTCGTGAATGAAATAATTTGGATTTTTGGGTATCACGCTTTGGAGTTAGATATTTTTAGGTGTTTCTAGTTTTCTTGGTGTGTTTTGTTTGTTTTTATTTTCATCTGTTGTGTTTTGATCTAATGTATGTCTTTTGTAATTGTTGCATTTAGGGATTTATGTTTCCCTCATTTATCTTCCGTCGAATTACTCCCCATTTAAATCGAAATTCTAACTTAACGATTTAAAATTTTTTTGGCCTACTTACTCTGACCCAAACCCCAAAATTAAACTTTGAATGGGGTGGATTTTAGTGGTTGATAAGATATGAAACGAATTTGAATATACTCATTAAGGTTTTATTTGGGTGTGAGACAGATATAGATATAAGTAGATGTTCTCCTATTCATTATCAAATATACTCATTAAGGTTTTATTTGGGTGTGAGACAGATATAGATATAAGTAGATGTTCTCCTATTCATTATCCGCTATGTTTCTTCTCATTACTTGTTCTGTATACATATATACATAATTTAATTTAATTTAATATATTATTTTCATATAGGTGGTAGTGTGGTACATAATTTTTCTAAGTATATATCCAACCAAAAGTTTAATAAGTATTTTTTCAGATACTGCAAAAAATAAAGTGGACATCCTCTCGATCAAACAAGTTCTGTTCCCACTCTCGAAGAAGAGAGTGTGGTACACAACTGGGGAGACAAGCATGCGTGAGAAACATGATCTACATGCAATAATACATGCTATATTATAGGTATTGCTTTTCAAGGACAAAAATTAATTGTCTAACAATGATTAATTACATGTCCAAATTTGATTAATTAGATCCATTTTAATCTTTACACCAATATAAAACAATTAACAAAGATAAAAAAGTTTGAATATGCATTAATCTTTTATAATATTTATACTTTTTTAAAATAATGTAAACTATTCTAAATATAATACAGAATATGCAACTTAATCAAAACATATGAATCATATATTTCTTTATTGGGTATAATTTTATAACAAACAAATATATTGTATTTCATAGAATATAGATCACAATATATACATAGAGAAAATAAATTTAGAACACTGTCCGGTCGATAAATGGCAATTCATTTGGATCCAATGCATCTCCCCTGGTGAGTTTGGCCCATGACTTGATGAAGTGACAAGCTGAAAGTCCATCACTCATTCACGTTGAGATTGTTGTTGTTGTTGTAAACATAGATTGTGGTAGCATGACTCCAACGCAAGATTTGGTCACTCTCTGATAAGCAGAAAACACCCTTTGGAGTAACGACAAAAGATGCTTTGATTGTTACCATTTTTTTTTAATGAATTTAGATTTGGGTTGCTGACTCTATGTCTAACCACAACACATACATGTTATATATTGTCTAATGTCTATTTTTGTCGGTGTAAACTTGTCAATTTATTGGGATCACATCATTGAATGTTTGCACCTAAAACATCACCGGCTTTTGAATGATTCATAAAGAGAGAGATTTTGAACCATGTATAGCAATTGTCATGAAATTATTAGATGGATTTGGGGATGCCAATTTGGCCTACTTGCTCTGATCCGAACCCCAAAATTAAACTTTGGCTTAGTATATATACATAATTTAATTTAATTTGATTTTTTAAACCAACACTTGTCAACTATTTTCTTTCTTACACTAAAAGTATCTCTTCTATAGTGTATATATGGTATTCTTAGTCTTAAAAATATTAAGCAACCTTGTTGACAAAAGTAAAAAAAAAAAAAAAAGACTAAAAACTTTTTTTGGTTTACAAAGACTAACAACTTTATTTTGTCAAAGACTAACAACGTTTTTTTTTTTGGTTTAAAAGACTAACAACTTTGAGTCACCAAAACTGCACATACTCACCAAGCCCAAAATTAGTGATCACCAAAACAATAGGAGACTAACAACTTTATAATGTCCAAAGAAAAAAAAAAGTTTATAATGAATTAATGATAAACCAAATTCTTTTCTAGGCCTGTTATCTGCAATAAGTTATTCAATAGCCCAAAAAGTTTAAACAAAAACATTTGAACACCATGAAAGACGACACACAAAAAAATAAACCCAATGAAAGACAATAAAAACTAAAAATCTAAAAACTATATTAAAAAAAAATACAAACGCATCTTAATTCTTAACCGTTTTCTCACATTGCTGGTTACTTGGATTGTGAGCCGTTGACTTGCAGAACAAATATAGAGCAAAGAAATCCCAATAATGAATAAACAAAACTTGAAATTGAAAACACTCTTAAAATGATGAACTAACACGTGACTAGTGAGACTGTATTTATGTAACAGAGCATGCATACAAAGGAATGAATCTTAAGATGTTTGAACAGGAAACAATTAAATAATGGCCCCTTAAATAATACTGTAAAAGAAATAATTAAATGGACAACGTACCATTTCGTTTGTCTTATACACTATATATGCTTGCCTTTCAAGGCAAATACCAACAATCACCTCCATTTTTTCCCACTTCAATGAGGTCAATTTATTAGGCCATCTTGGGTACTCAAAGTCAAATTATAAAAAAAAAAAAATCAAAATAAAAAGCCTATGACCAATTGACCATTGACCACTACCAAAACAAGCCTTTAAACTTCAAAGGTGTACATTCCAAGTTGAGGTAATGACATAGTGAATGATTTATATCTAATTTAAATTAATTCAGTAATTATCTGTTTAAATAAATATGAGAATTTAAATCTCTCTTTATATATATAATAGTTCATTGATCAACGATAAATTTTTAGTAATCGATCTATCAAATCGAAAAATTTCATAGAAAATGAAAGAAATAGCAAAGAATTTGTTGGAATAGGAATTTGCATCGGGTTCGGATCGTAAGTTAAACAAAAAAATTGGAATACAAATTCCATATTAATGTATGTGAATGAATATGTGCATTTTTAAGTCAAAAAGAATTTTTTTTTTGTTACTTATATGTTTATCTGTAGGTGTATATTGGACTTCATAATTTTCTTTAGAAGTAGGGTTTAGGTTTAATCATAAAAAAAAATTAAGAATAAAAAAAATACAAATTGGAGCCATGTATAAGAATCTTGGTTGGTATCTGAAATTGAAGGATGAAGCTTGAAGACAATGATTACAAAACAGAACTTAACATAACTAAAAGAAGTTTGGTGACTCTAGTGTCTTTGCCTTACGTTCTCGCCTTCAACTTTCTAATAATAATCTTGTTTGATTGAGACATCGTGTATCACCCCAAAGCAATTTTAAGCCTTTTTTTATTTATTCTAAGTTTGTTAATTTATTTTTTTGACGTTTACAGGTTAGCCGGACACATAAAAAATACTCAGTGATTTTTTTATTTAAGGAAAATAATTATCATGTAATTTGAAAATGTTATATGTTTTTATCGATACATTAAAAATCAATTACTAAATCAACATTCATAAAAAAAAAATATATTAAAACATAAAATACACATTAAAAATATATAAACTAAAATATAATAATTAATTATTTTTTTTTCTAAGGTTATTAATTTTTTAAGTACACGTATATGTAGTAAATGCTAATACTAAATAGTGGTTTACTGTTTGGACGTCAATGAGGAATTGACCAAACGAAGTTAAAAAGAAAAAAAAGGTGGGTTTGGTTTTTGTTTGGTGCCCTGATTGCACCAACCAGTGAGGTGTCAATCATGATTTGCTATATTTGCTTCATTTATTTTTCATTCTTTCAAACCTATGCTTGGCTAATAAATTCTTCTTATGAAGCTTCAATGCACTCTCATTAATTTTCAATGTTAAATTTTTGCATGGATCAGTAAGGCCGTTAAAATGAGTCAAATTCGTCGAACTAATTCGTTTATCTATTTAAACGGATGAACTTTTGTGTTTGAACTCGGACCGTTTAAAATTCAGACTTAAATGGACTAGCTCGTTTAACTCAAATTTTTTCGCAAAGATTAAGGATATAATAAATATAATTTTCAATTATGAAAGGTTTAATGTTGAATAAATATGATATGTACTAATTTTGAATAATTTTGTCATGTAAACTTAATTTTTTAATAATATTAATTTAGTTTGAAATGTATTAGAGAGAATTAGTGTAATGGTGATAGAAGAGGGAATAAAGAATTTGTGACATAAATGAGATCACGTACCGTAAAAAGAGGTTCATCTCATCTTCTGCTACACACACATGACAGTATGACACATGCTTCTCTTTCTCTCTCTTTGGACGTTGCAAGCTTTAAATGCTTCACTTAACTTCACACTTCCACTTTACTTTTACTTTCTCTCTCTGACACCAACCTACCACAAAATTTAACTCACCCTCTCTTCCTCTTCAACACTCACAATACAAACTTAATTTACAAGCACACACTTTGTATTTCAATTTGGCGCATCAATTCACTAATCTAGTTAAGTATTAAGAATTTTAATTTTATTTTATATATAAAATAATTTAGTGGTTAATAATAAATTTTTAAACAAAATTAAAATTTACAGCGAATTAATTAAATCATTATATCACTAATCTATTTAAGTGAGTATTAATAATTTGAATCTCGTCTTATATATTATATATGCAACAGTTCAGTGACCAACAATGAATCCTTAAATAAAACTTAATCTATATAAATAAGTGTTAGGAGTTTGAATCTTACATTACCCATATAGCAATTTATTGAACAACAAACCAACAATCAATTCTTAAATAGAGTTTATCTGCAACAAATTAGTTAGCGAAAGTGAAAACAAAAACAAAAAAAAAAAGGACGCCCACATCTTCCATTAAATAATAGTTTGTAGCATTTATTAATAGTGTTATTATTATGCTTTTTTCTCTGACTGCCATAATGCAAACACATGCTTGAAGCACTTGTATCTTTATTGCTCTACTCTTTCTTCATATTTTCAATTTCAGCCAATCCAACACACTCAGCTGCTTGCTTTAATGGCTTCTCCAACCCCTAGGCACACACACTTCTTCCTAACCATCATTAAATTCTTTATACCTTCTTCTTCACTCTTTCACCCAATTCCCTGCTAAATTATTAAATCACTTGCCAGTTGCCACTACTGTAACAAAACAGTAGAACAACAACAATAAGAGGAGGAAGGAAAAAAAAATCAATTTTTTCTTCTTTTTATTGTATAAGAAGCTCAACTCAGCAACACCCATTTTTGCTTATGCAATTTCCTTGTAGAATTTGGTTCCTTTTCTTTCTCTCTGTCTTCTTCTTCTTCTTCTTCCTGGAAAGTGGGAACACATTCCCTACTATAGTAACCATGTGAGTGTTGTTTTCTTCTATTTTGAATGGATGGGATTTGAAAATTCTGAATAGTTCTTAAGAAGAAAAAAAAAAGAAAAAAAAGAAAGAGGAAAGTGTTAAAAGGAGAGTTTTGTTAGACTTGCTTTGCTTTTACTTTGTTTGTTGTTTTCTTTCTCTCTTTTTCACATGGTTTCTGTCTAATCCTTAGTATTTTCTCTCTTCCTTCTCTCTTTCCCTTTTGTTCCTTTCTGAATTTTGTGATCTTCTCTTTTTGTTTATTATATATATATATATATATATATATATATATATATATATATATATATATATATATA
>JASCZI010060505.1:7182-20724 GCA_036250425.1 Stylosanthes scabra
CTACATGTCGGTAAGGCCGACAAAGCACAGGAAGATTTTTGGCCTTTTTGAGGATTCTTTTCATGACTTCAAGGGCCGTTACTTCAAGATTTTTCCGGTTGGAGAGCATCGTCCGTTTTGGCTGAGTTTAGAAGGGGAGGGTCGGTTTCCGTCATATTGGACCGACCGAGCCGGGTTTGATGTCGCCCCGGTAACTTATAAGGGTTTGAGGGTAGAGCAAAAAGATATGGTTGACATTCTGATCGCTCTTTTTGCGAAAAATAACTTAGCGCCGAAAGCTTTGTTGGGCAGGCTGGAGGAGGCTCGAAAGGAAGTTGGTAGGGGGCCTTTTTTTTTTTTGTGCAAAGAATTTTGCTTTGTTTGCCGTATCTTCAATGTTGATTGCATTTTTTCTTTGTTTGCAGTGACCATGGCAGGGAATAACGTTTCGTTGAATCGCCTCCGTGGTTTGGTTCGTCGTTCTCCTTCCGCGAGCGCCGTTGTCCCGACTACGCCGGTGGTTGGCCATGCCGGGTCGGGTCCATCTTCGACGGCTCGGGGGAGCACCCAGCCGGCTCAACCGACTCTGGCTCAACCGATTCCCAACGTGACCATTACCCCCGAGGAAGGGAGCTCAAATGATGGGGGGAGGAATATCGAGGAGGCGTCTCCGATCCGGGAGTAGCGTGCCGTTTCCCCTTCTTCCGGCCGACGATCTACGCCCCTTGAGACTTCGGCCGCTAAAAGGCAAAGGACCGAGACCTCTGCTCGGGAATTTAGCCCTTTAGATCGGTCCTTTGATGCCTCCAAATTTATTGCCGAGAATTTGTTGGGGCCTAAGACCCAGGAGGCTCTCCGGGATTACGACCCTGTTGAGAGCTTCCGTTGGGTTCAATGGGCCATGCTGAAATCCGCGACCATCATGAAGTCGGTGGAGCCTCGCTTGACGATGATGGATGAAGCGGAAAGGCATAACCAAAGACTGGTAGGCGATATGAAGGCGTTGAATCTTCAAAAGACGGTGTTGGAGGAGCAGCTAAAGGAGGCCACTGTGGCGAAGGGTAAAGCCGAGGAGGGCTTGAAGAGCATGGAGAAGAACTTGGAAGTTTTGAGGGCGAGGAAAGATGAGGAGATTTCTGCTTTCCAAGGTCGGATCAAGGAGCTGGAATCGGAGGTGTTGAAGCTCAAGGATTCCCTAGCTGCCGAGAAGGCCCGTGCTGATGTTGCCGAGGGGAAGATTCCCGTATTGGAGAAGCAACGGGACGAGAACGTCGAAGATGCGAAGGCAGCCATAGCGGCTACCGAAGGGGTCCTGAAGGAGCAACTAGCCGTCTTGATCCCCGACTTCGACGTTTCTCGGATTGGCTTCCTCAAGGAGATCGTGGATGGCCAAGTAGTGATATCTCAATGGATCCTCCTCCGTCTTAGGTTTTTTCTTTTTGAACAATTTCTTTTGTAAGGAAATCCATCGTGCCTTTTCTGGGTCGGATTCCCGTAAACAATTATCCTGTAGTGAAATCCGTCGTGCCTTTCCTGGGTCGGATTTCACGCGTTTTCTTTAACCAAGGTATTTAGGTACTTTTTGAATTTGTACATTTGTCTAAGTGTTAAATACTTAGCCGTTTTTAAGTTTTTGTGACCGTGTTGGGGTATATCTTCTGATTTTTAGCTTCGTGGACTTAGCCATTTTCGAGATTTGGAAGGGATTGATCAGTTCCCGTTTTTCCGACATGTGATTTTGCATGTAATTTCTCGTGTTTGTAAGTCGACGGGAGAGGTAAGAGTGGACGTCGTTTTTGATGGATCTATATGAGTCCGATGATAATATGAGTCCGATAAAGTAAGAAATGGGGCCTCGTTAAAACCTTCCGATTTTGGATAGGAAAAAGAGTGCCCTCTTAAAGGAATAAAAATATAAAGAACAGTCTAAATTGAAATGCAACAAATCTTTGCTAAGTTAAGGGAAGGTAAGGTACTTAAGAATAAAAACGACGAAGATTGGAAGCGTTCCAGCTCCTGGGGATTTCTGCTCCGTTGAGTCGTTCTAGTTTGTACGCACCTTTGCCGAGGTCGCTGGCTACTCGGTATGGTCCTTCCCAGTTTGGCGTCAGCTTCCCTTCTCCCGGTGTTGGGGGTCCGATGTCGTTCTGGCGTAGGATTAGGTCGCCACATTCAAAGTGTCGTTTGACCGTGCCTTTGTTGTATCGGATGCTCATCCTTTGCTTGAGAGCTAATTCTGACAGGTGAGCTCGTGTCCGAATTTCTTCAATGAGGTTTCTGTCAGCTGTCGGGTCTTCCGACCCTAGGAGCAGCCGTGGGCTGGGTTCCCCGATCTCGACTGGGATAATGGCGTCCACCCCGTATGTTAGTCGGAAAGGCGTCTCTCCGGTTGATGACTATGGGGTTGTGCGGTACGACCATAGTACTAAGGCTAGCTCTTCAGCCCATAACCCTTTCGCATCATCGAGCCTTTTTTTGATACCTTTGACAAGCACCTTGTTGGCAGCTTCTACCTGTCCGTTTGCTTGTGGGTGTTCGACCGAACAGAATCGTTGGTTGATTCCGAACTCGGTCGCCGACTCTTTAAACTTTCGGTCAGTGAATTAGGTTCCGTTATCTGTGATGAGGACAGACGGGATACCGAACCTGGTGATTACGTGCTTCCATACGAACTTCCAGCATTTGGCCGCCGTGATGGAGGTTAGGGCTTCAGCTTCGATCCATTTAGTGTAGTAGTCAATGGCCACGATAAGATATTTTAACTGACCCGGTGCTAGTGGGAAAGGACCGACGAGATCGATTCCCCACATGCCGAAAGGTCGTTCTGATGATATGGGAACCATCTTTTCTGGGGGGGGCTTGGTGGAAGTTGGCATGGAGTTGGCATTTTTCGCAACTTTGGACAAAGTCGATGGAGTCTTTCATGATGATCGGCCAATAGTAGCTTGCTTGGATGAGCTTTCTGGCCAACGATTTTCCTCCGTCATGGTGTCCAAGACATCCTTCGTGAATTTCTCTTATCACGTAGTCGGTTTGTGTCGGACCGAGGCACTTTAGGAGGGGTAAACCGATACCTCTCTTGTATAACTGGTCGGAAATGATCACAAACATAGCCGACTCCCGTTTTATCCTTTTAGCCTCTTTATTATCGGATGGGAGGTTTTCGGTTTCTAGGAAATCCTAGATAGGGGTGATCCATGACGTAGTCTTGGCGACCGTTAGGCAGTCCACTTCCGCAGTGGATACCGAGGGTTCTTTAATGACTCCTTGGAGCAGGGATCGGTATCCGGTACCGGGCTTGGTGCTAGCTAGCTTGGATAAGAGGTCGGCTCTAGTGTTCCGCTCCCTCGGGACGTGGGTGATTTCCACCTTGTCAAAACTTTGGAGAGCTTTCCTGACTTTAGCTAGATACTTTTGGAGAAGTACATCCTTCGCCTGGTAAGTTCCGTTGATTTGCGAACTCACGACTTGAGAGTCAGTGCAGACTTCGAGGAACTTCGCTACGACTTCCTCGGCCAGCGACAATCCTGCTAGGAGGGCTTCATACTCCGCTTGGTTGTTTGAGATTGGAAACTCGTATCTTATGGATTGTTCTATCATTAACCCTTCAAAGTTTTCCAAAATAACGCCGGCGCCTCCGGAGTTTTGGGTGGAAGATCCGTCTACATGTAATTTCCATGTTTTGGTTTCTTCCGTGGTGGTCCCGATGACGATCATCTCAGCTAGAAAGTCTGACATCGCTTGTGCCTTGATTGCCGTTCGGGGTTGAAATTGAATGTCGAATTGAGACAATTCAACGGTCCATCCGAGCATTCGTCCCGCTAGGTCGGGTTTCTGAAGGATTTTCCGTATAGCTTGGTCGGTGCGAACGACGATCGTGTGACTTTGGAAGTACGGTCGTAGTCGCCTAGCCGTTACGAGGAGAGCGAATGCTAGTTTCTCAATCTTGGAGTATCTCAATTCGGCTTCGTGTAAAACTCTGCTCGTGAAGTAGACGGGCATTTGATTACCCGATTCGTCTTCCCTCACTAGAGCTGCTACAATAGATTCGTCGGTAATCGACAAGTAGAGGTATAGGGGCTCTCCAACGACTGGTCTCGTTAGGACTGGGGGCTCCGATAGCGTGGTCTTGAATCTTTGGAACGCTTCTTCGCATTCGCCTGTCCATTCAAAGGTGGTTCCTTTCTTCATTAATTTGAAGAAAGGTAAGGCGTTCCTTGCTAACGCCCCGAGGAAACGGGATAGCGCCGTTACGAGGAAACGGGATAGCGCCGTTAGCTTGCCGTTCAGCCGTTGGACCTCTTTTAAGTTAGAAGGGCTGGGCAGTCGTAGGATTGCTTCACACTTTTCTGGATTGACCTCTACGCCTCTTTGGGTGATCATGAAACCCAAGAATTTCCCTGCCTCCATGCCGAAGGCGCATTTTAAAGGGTTTAGTCTCATTTTGTACTGCCTTAGAGAACGGAAAACTTCCTCAAGGTCGGGAATCAAGTTGCTATGATCCTTCGTTTTATGAGCATATCGTCCACATAGACTTCTATTTTTCGGCCTATGAGATCCTTGAAGATTTTCGTCATTAACCGCTGGTAGGTTGCGCCTGCATTCTTGAGACCAAACGGCATTGCCGTGTAGCAATAAGTCCCATCTGGTGTGATGAACGCCGTTTTTTCTTCGTCGGGTTTATGCATCGGGATTTGGTTGTATCCCGAGTATGCGTCCATGAAAGAAAGGTACTTGTAACCGGATGAGGCGTCTACAAGTCCGTCGATGTTGGGAAGTCGGAAGGCGTCCTTTGGGCAAGCTTTATTCAAGTCGGAGTAGTCGACGCACATTCTCCATTTTCCGTTTGCCTTTTTCACTAGCACCACGTTGGCTAACCAAGTGGAGTAGGGTAATTCTCGGATGAAACCGGCTTCCAGGAGTGCTTTGGTTTGTTTTTTGACCTCCGTCGCCCTATCGTCCGACATGCGCCTTTTCCTTTGGGCTATTGGACGGTGTTTTGGGTCGATGGCAAGGGAGTGCGACATTACCGACGGGTCGATTCCCGGCATGTCGGCTGGGGTAAAGGCGAAGAGGTCGCCGTTACTCCTGAGGAGTTCCGACAATTGTTGCTTAAGCTCATATGGTATGTTGCGATTTAAGAACGTGTGGCGTTCTAATGAGTCTCTGATTTGAACTTTCTCGAGGTCCCCGTCGGGTTTCGGCCGCGGTTGTTCTTCGATCCTAGCGTCGAGGTCGGCTAGGTAGACGCCGGCGGCATCTCGGGACTTTGTTCGGAGAGCTAGGTTATTGTGGCTGCATCTCTCGGCCATCACCCGGTCTCCGTAGATTGTGCTGAACTCTCCCGAATCTGTCTCATACATCATTACTAGGAATTTGGTGAAAACGGCCGCGGAGAAGTCGTTGATTGTCTTTCGACCTAGGATGACATTGTAAGCTGTTGAGTCCTTTAGGACCACAAATTCGGCCATGACCGTTCTCCGGGAATCACCAGTTCCCATAGAAATCGGGAGCTCTATGCTTCCGTCCGGTTTGATGAAGTGATCGCCAAGCCCCATAACTCCGGGCTGGTGTGATTTCAGGTTGTGATCTTTGAACCCTAGCACGTCGAAAGCGTGTCGGAACATAATATTAGAGTCTGCACCTGTGTCAACTAGGATTCTTCGAACTATGCCCAGACCGACGCCAGCCGATATAACCATTGGTGCGTCGGACTCAGCGACCCCGTTCTCGAAGTCCTTGCCGTTGAACGTGATTGCTGGTGTTCGCGGAGGGGCACTTCGTACTGCCACTAGGATCTTGAGGTCCTTTTTGTTGGCTGATTTAGACTTCTCCGTTTGGTTAGCTCCAGTGATTACTGGAACTATAGGCATCGTTTCGTCGGCTTCCTTGAGGTTTCGAGGATTCCGATTTTCTGGTCCTTCTGACCGTTCCCGACCGGCGTTCCGAGGTTCGCGGATAATCTGGGTAAATTCGTTGAGTTTCCCCTCTCTGATTGCTTGTTCTATAGCATCCTTGAGGTCGTAACAATCCTGCGTTTTGTGCCCGTATCCTTGATGGTAGTCACAAAATAAGGATTTGTTCTTGGCATTTTGGGTTCTTCCTCGTAGAGGTCTAGCCCAAGGTAAGATGTTTTGGTCGGAGATTTGTTGGTATATCTCCGTGACTGAGGCTATCAGCGGGGTTTAGTAATCATACTTTTGTTTGTGGAACTTAGGGTTTCCCCTTTGTCCTTGTTCCCGCTGAGTATCCCTAGGGTGTGCCGTTAAGGCGTTTCCTCGGGGTGCCGATTGTTGATTTTTGGTTGCCGCGACCACTCGGTTGACTTCTTCGTGATGAATGAATTCTTTTGCTTTGGCTTGCATCTCCTTCTGAGTCCAAACCGGCTTGGTAGTCAATTGCCTTCGGAAGTCGTCGTTGGCGAGGCCGTTGGTTAATCACAAGCTCGCAACCCCATCTACCAGTCCGTCAATGGTTTTACATTCGGCGTTGAACCGTTCGATGTACTTTCTAGTGGTCTCATTAGGTTTCTGGACGACACCAAGGAGGTTGATGGGGTGTTTGTGGCTGTCGATGCTTGTCGTGAATTCGTTGAGGAACAACTCTCTTATTTCAGAATAGGTGGAGATGGATCCCGTCGACAGAGACGTGAACCATTGTGCTGCTAGCCCGGTCAATGCCACCGGAAAGGCTCGGCATTTGACCTCATCGATGGCTCCATCACAGATTATCCGATGTTCAAAGTCGTTGAGGTGAACGTAGGGATCCGTGGAGCCGTCATATTTCATATCCGTTGGCTTGGTGAAGCCCTT
Organism: Stylosanthes scabra; assembly: GCA_036250425.1. NCBI lineage: Eukaryota > Viridiplantae > Streptophyta > Magnoliopsida > Fabales > Fabaceae > Stylosanthes > Stylosanthes scabra. The sequence goes on from JASCZI010060505.1 coordinate 13,974, forward strand.
GGGAAGTTAGACCCTGAGGATCCGATTCGAGAACGGGGTGTGTCCGCCGACAGGTGGGGTTCGTTCCCGTCCTCGTGTCTTTTTATAGCGACGAGGTCGTCTGCGTCTCTGTTCTTGAGAATCATTTGAGGAGAATTCTTGGTCATCCGAGCTACTTGGGTGACGCCTTCGCCGAGTTGGTGTTCTCTCGCGTGGTGGGGTGCGTTCGCGAGGCGAGGCGCGTGCACGTCTGCGAGTTGGAGATCTGGACTTAGATCAGGTTCGTTGCCGGTAAGGCGAACGCCGTTGTGACCTTGAATCCTTCGTGGTGCTTTTGAGTTCCACGTTTTCCTTTCGGAGTCCTTTGACTTCGGCCTCCATGGCTTGTATGCGATGCCGAAGGTCTTGGATTATTTCGGTATTATCCGTGCCGATCCCACCGAACGGTCTAGGATCTGGGTCCCCGGGGCCTAGCCTGTCAAAGGCGCTGTTGCTTCGTCGGCCTCCAGAGGTGTCACCGCCAGAATTGGGTTGGCCGTTTTGGGCTTCACCCGCTCCAGCGTTCCGACCAGCCGACTCTTGGCTGGCATTTGCAGTCGTATTGAGGTCGAGACCGACCTGCTGTTGGTTTTGTTGATTTGGGGGACGTTCGTCCCCGGAATGATCAGAGTAAACCGCTCCTTCTGCGTCTTGGTTCATCATTGTTAATTAGGAAGTCCCCACAGACGGCGCCAATGTATAGAATGTACCTTCTAGGGTTTGGGACTCCTGTGTAACCGAACGTGCCAAGACAGAAGGCTGGAGGTTTATGTGAGAGGTAGGTTGTGTGCTAGAGAAGAATCGCCAAATAAGGATTTGGGAGTCTCCGAGAACACAGCAATTGGGTAGGGTTTAGGAGACGTACCTGGGGGAAGAGCTGATCTTCCCTTTATATACCCGTGGTGGGCCCGAATGTGTAGGGATTGGTTGTCACCAGCCCGAATGTGTAGGACGTTCCCGGGCTTATTCTTGGATACGTATAAGTCGGATGGTCGGTTGGCCCTCTGGCCGGTCCGCGTCCCATGTTGGGCTTGGAGGAGGTTGGAGTCTATGTCCGGTTATTGGGCCGCGTAGGTCCAATATCGAGAACATATACTATTGCCTGCAAAATAACCACAACGTAATATATAAGATAAAAATTAATTATTTATTATAATTTGCTATTTGATATGATTTAAAACTTCAATTACAATTATATGTGGAGAGGCAACCATCGTAAAAGAATCCAAAATCATTCTTACTAATAAATTTGACTTTGTTAAAAAAATGTGATAGTCATCTTATTACTCATACTGTCTTCTCTTCTTTCTTCTTTTGCTCTCTAACTGCCTAAAATTATCTTGAATTATCTAAAATTTTGTTTCAAATTTTGAAGAAATCTATTCTAAAATGTAATTACATTAAAACAAAATAAATTAAATTATTATAATTATACAATAGCAAATGAGAAGGCATACCAATAATAGTAGCCATGTTTTTCCTTCTTTAAACCTTTCTGAATCCAAATATAAATGTTAGTTATTTTCTCTCCATTGCTTGTAGTCTCTTTCTTTCCTTTCCCCATAGAATATTGTTATAGATATAGATATATTGTTATAGATTAGTTCTCTAAAAATTATAAATTAATCATGTTTTTCTTTTGTAATTATATTGACAGCTTTTGTTAACAATTATAAATGTGAAATGATAATTGATAATATACAGAAAACGTGACATATCTAATTAGATACTGACTAAATATACTTATGAAAATTTATCTGTTTGATTCATTTTCCTAATTACATAAACCATTTCCACCAATTGGTAAAATTGATCAAACTTATTGATTTTCATAAAAATATAGTATCAGCGTCCAATTGAATATATCAAGCAAGTGCCATATATGTTGTTATTTAGGTATCGTTTGGTTTTGAGTACTGAGATTAAGACTGATGGACAGGGATTAGAACCAAAATTTCAATCTCAATCCCTAAAATTTCAGTATTTTCAGTACCTCCAGATAGTGGAGACTGGGGACTGATAGAGACTGAACTGAAATTTTAATAATTATTTTTACTCAAATATCCTTACTTAATATTAAAGTTTTCAATATTAACCTTTGTGGAGTGCTAGCGTTTAGGTAATAAAAAAAACAGAGAGAGAGATCACAGTTCTATATTCGTCGCTCCCTCAAGGAGCAGCGCCTCCGTCCAGTCGTCATTGCTCATACGTCTGTCGTTCCTTACCCTTCAACGTTGTGCTCTGCTCTACCAGAACCGTCGCCAAATTTGCAAGCTTCGTTGTCGTCCAACGTTTGAGCACGAGATCCCAGACGTTGTATCCTTCGATTCGTCTTCAGCAGCGCCTCTTTCTACTAGCCTCGACGCCGTCGTCTTCCATATCTACACCATATTCAGCTACGCCTCCTCTTCCAAGTCCAGTCGCTCACATCTTCGCCATCTCTATGCCTCATTGGCCTCTGTTTGTGGTCTCCGTAGAAGCTCATCCCACTGTCGCTGTTCTATCGTCGTGACACGCCCCCTCGGATGGGGGAACTTTCATCGTTGTATTTGAAAGCTCGTTATCCCTCGCAGGCGGTGTCGGAACGTTTTAAAAGTGTCACAGGGGTGCAACCAAAATACCGAGTACGGGACTCGGGTCATTCTGCTCAGGAAGCAAAAGGGAAAGTTTATTTTTGATTGGGGTTTGGTTGCAGTTAATTTAGTTTGAAAGCAGTTTGCAGTTTGAAAGCAGTTGGAAGCAGTTGAAAGCAGTTAAATAACAATGATAATAAAAGAGTATCCCGGCCGTGGGTTGAAATACTGTGCATCCCTATGATCACTGTTACGTCCTACATCGATTAAACACACCCTAGAAGGAACCTCCGCATATCCTTGGAAAATTAGCTGTGAGGTATTGATCCCACGATGGATTCGAGTTAAACTCACAACGGTGCAGCTATGGCGTTGGAGTCAGCGATCCAACCCACTGATCAGTTGCTGAACGAACTCTTTAGAAACCTGCTGTCACCAGGTCCTAATGCACTCGACTGGGCTGGTGTTGGAGTCTGCGATCCAACAACTGGGGTTGAACGAACTCTTTAGAAACCCTGCTATCACCAGGTCCTAACGCACTTGTACCTGTTATCATAGTGGTGAATCCGTGTCGTAAGGTCCTCTCCCCTTTGCTAGCAGGGGTGTACGGATAGCATTACGGGTTTAACCCGTTCCTCCCCATCTGATCCTATGGGGACCCGCAGCTAAGGTCATTTACACATTTCACCTCACAACCGAGACACAATGGGACTCTACTAACTATTTGCAGAAATCATAATAGCATGAAAATAAATTGGCAGCATAACAGTATGAAAAAGCGTAGATTGCAGAAAAATAAACGGACAGAATAACGGTAAAGTAATTTGATTAAAACAGAAGCTTAATATAGTAACTGTAATATAAAAAAACAAACAATAAAAATAAAAAAGTCTGGCTAGTGAAAGGACAATAAACCTAAAATGGAACCCTAAATACTAAGCTAAACGTGGAAGTGGGCTCCCTTGAAATGGTGAAAGGCTCCTCTATTTATAGATGCAGGAATTGACCTATGCGTACGCATAGAAGCTCTGAATGCGTACGCATAGGTGTCTGTTCTGCCAAATAGGCGTGCCGCCCAAGGCCAGGTTGCGTACGCATGGCTTCCTTGATGAGTACGCATATGCTCCAGCTTTGGCCTTCTAGTTTTGTTGCGATCCTTTCGTTCCTTTCGCTCTCTCCGGCCACTTCCGCTCCGAACTTTGCCTGTTAAATCCTGAAACACTTAAGCACACATATCAAGGCATCGTGCGCAATGGGAAACAGTTTAAAAAATAGTAAATATTGGCTGAAATAGCAGATAATTACAATTACAGCCCTAAGGAACTACTAAGTGCAATTTAGTAGTTCCTTAGGGCTGTAATTGTAATATCTACTATTTCGGCCAATATTTACTGTGTTTTGAACTATTTCTCGTTCCGCATGATGCCTTGATGTGTGCGCTTAAGTGTTTCAGGATATGACAGGCGGAGTTCGGAGCGGAAGTGGCCGGAGAGAGCGAAAGGAACGAAAGGATCGCAACAAAACCTAGAAGGCCATTGCTGGACCAGATGCATACGCAACAGTGGAGCCATGCGTACGCATCATATACGTGGGAGGCACACCCAAAAGGCTGTTACGGCACAGATGTGTACGCATTCATAGGTTCTCTGCGTACGCATCAGAGGTTTTCAGCATCTATAAATAGAGGAGCCTTTCACCATTTCAAGGGAGCCCACTTCCACATTTAGCTTAGTTTTTAGGGTTCCATTTTAGGTTTTATTGTCCATTCGCTAGCCAGACTTTTTATTTTTATTACTTGTTGTTTATTTTACTGTTACTTTGTCGAACTTCAGTTTTAATCAAATCATTATACCGTTATTCTGTCCGTTTAATTTCCTGCAAACTACGATTTTTCATACTGTTATGCTGCCAATTTATTTTCTTGCTTTTATGATTTTCGCAATAGTGAGTAGAGTCCTATAGTGTCTCGGCTATGAGTTGAGATGTGCAAATTACAAGAGCTGCAAGTCCCCAATGGATCAGAGGGGAAGGAACGGGTTAAGCCCGTAATCCTATCCGTAAGACACCCCTACTAGCATAGTGGCAGTTCCTTACCGTACGTAGTTCGCTACGGTGATAACAGGCACAAGTGCTTGGGGACCTGGTGACAGCAAGTTTGACCCGGTGACAGCGGGGACCCTATGGAGTTTGTCAGTCCTGGGCATAGATCAGAGACTTCATATTCAGCTTAGATAAGCGCAAGAGGTCCTGGTGACAGCAGGATTGTACCGGTGACAGCGGGTACTCTTGGGAGTTGGGGGATGAATCACGAACTCCAAGCAACACCTGCACCTATGTGACTTGAACTCGGTATTGTAGGTTTGTTGCCACACAGCTAGTTAGTCAAGGATGTGCAGAGGTTCCCCCTAAGGGGTGTATAATCGATCCGGGACATAGCAGCAATGATAGCGATGCACAGTATTTCAACTCACGGCCGGGATACTCCTTTAATTATCAGAACTTTTACCGTTTTTTACCGTTTTTAACTGCTCTTGATTACTTTCAACTACTTTCAACCTGCGAACTGCTTTCAAACAAGCTCAACTGCAACCAACCCCAATCAAATACAGACTTTCCCTTTCGCTTCCTGAGCAGAACGACCCGAGCCCCATACTCGGTATTTTGGTTGCACCCTGTAACACCTCTTTTTAAAACGTCCCAATGCAGCCCGTGAGGGGAGCGGTGCTTTCAACTACAACGACAAAAGCATCCCCACCCGAGCGGGCATGTCACGTTTTTGGCGCCATTGCCGGGGAAGCAGAATATTTGTTTGTTTTTTATTGTCTGTGAATACTGTACATACTGTTTTTATTTTTCTTTTTGAATTGTTATTTGTATCCTAAGGTCGCATTCGGATCCTGGTTCACTATTGTTTGATCCTGAAATTGAACGAACTTTACGCCGAACAAGGCAAGCCAAACGTCGAGCTGAACTTGCGAGACTGGAATTGAATAATAATCATTTTTATTCTTCTGATTCTAGTTCCGATTCTGATACACAATCTAGTTCTTCCGTTTTAGGTACCTCCACCATAGCGGAACGACTAACTCTCAAACAGTTGGGTGGTGCGAGCACAGCTTTCGACAACCATCCCAACCGATTCCCTGAACTTAATGCCAACTTTGAACTCAAGTCCAGATTGATAAACCTTCTGTCGAAATTCTATGGCAGACCGGGTGAAGACCCCATCAAGCACATTAAGGACTTTGAGGTTATCTGTGCCACCACTAAAGGGACCGGTGGTGATGACGATGCAGTGAAAGCCTTCGCTCTGCCTTTCTCCTTGGACGATAGGGCAAAGGATTGGTACCATACCCTGCCTGCAGACGTAACTTCCGATTGGTCAACCTTCAAGAAGAGGTTCTTGGAAAAGTACTTCCCGCCTTCCAAAACGAATGCTATCAGAAAGGAAATATCTGGGATTTCACAACTTCACGGCGAAACTCTGCACGAGTACTACGAGCGGTTCAAGAACTTGCTCACTTCGTGCCCCCATCATTTGATATCCGATTTCCTTCTTATCAACTACTTCTACGAAGGATTGACACCCACGGATAAGGTAATGATCGACGCCTCCAGTGGGGGAGCTCTGATGAACAAGACTCCAGAAGAGGCATGGGAGATGGTAGAGACAGTGGCTGATGCCAATCAGCACTTCAGCACAAGAGCGAAGAGTAGGGGAGTACACGAGGTTGCACCATCTGAATCAACTATGCTGGCTAAAACTCTAGCGGAAGTGGTAGCCATGGTGAAGGAGATAAAAGAGGGTCAACAGGCATATACAGCTACCATGAAGCAGAACTCTAATAATTCATACGTAAAATCCACCGGACACTGTGGGATTTGTTCGTATGACTCACATTACACGGATGAATGCCCACAGCTTCAGGATGATAATATGGTAGCTGCCACACAAGATTTCTTTGAACCTACAGCAAACCCTCCATATAATAGGCAATACCGTAACCAAGGCTGGCGAGATAATCAACACATTCGTGGAAATCCACCTCCGCAACAGCAAGGCCAACAGCGACAACCCTATACTTACAGTCAACCTCAGAATAACCAGAATGTCCGATATCAACCACCACACAATCGTCAACAACCTTATCCATCCAATA
>JASCZI010060505.1:20734-41366 GCA_036250425.1 Stylosanthes scabra
GTTGAAGAAGCCATGCGCATCTACCAGAAGGAAAACCAAGAAATTAAGGAAATACAGAGAAGAATAGCAGAACATATATCCAAGTTATACGAAATGATGCAGGATGCCACCAGTCCACCAGCTCAAGTTCCTCCACCAGTCGCAAATACACTCCCAGCACAACCTTCTCAAACTGGAAAAGCGATATAAATGCGCTACAACATGAGAAAAAGAAGAAAGGGAAAGATGTAAGTGATGGGGAAAAGAGAAGTTACAACCTTTGGTACGACCTCATAGCACAACTCGCAGACTCAGATGATGAAGAAAGCGAGGTCGAATCCGAAGGGGAATACAGTGACGAGTCTGGAGAAAATGGGGTCGGAAGAGAGGAAGAAAATAAGGAAGATTCTGATGAAGATAATGGTGAAGAGTCTGAAGACAAAGAGGAAAATGAAGATTGGTTGTATGATTTACTGGTAGAACTGTACGAGGCTCAAGAAAGGGAAAAAGAAAGTGGCGATAGCCAATCAGAAGAGGAGAGCGAGGTGGACGACGGAATCGAAGAGGTTGAAACCGATGATCGGCATGATAAGCCCTTCTTAATCGTAACCCTCTTTAACAACAAAAGAGTTAAGGAAGAGATACCTGCTAAATGTGAAGATCCTGGCTCGTGCTTAGTAACTTGTAAGATTAAGCAAGCAGTAGTGCGTGAGTGCATGTGTGATCCTGGAGCCTGTAATAGTGTGATACCATATGAGTTCTACAAGTTCTTGGGACTTGGACCACTCAAGAAAACTGAAGAGATCTTTACCAACGCAGACGTCAGCGTTGTGTCAGTAGTAGGAATCGCAGAAGACGTAGAAGTCAGTATATGGAGACTAATAATCCCGGCGGACTTCCATGTAGTTAAACCAGGAAAGAAGGACAATGGAGATACACCACAAGTACTCTTAGGAAGACTTTTCCTGAAATCAGGAGGATTCAAGCTGAACTATAATGAAGAGATCTTTACCTTCGAGGTAGGGAACACAATAGAAATCTTTCATTTCGACGATTTCCCAGAACCTGAAAAGAAGGGCCTTCACTAGCTAAAAACCGATAAGAAAAGGAAAAAGAAAAAGAGGATAGCAAAGAAAAGGAGGAAGCGCGAGGAAAAAGAAGCTGATAAGAAAAACTGGTAGCTCAAGATTCAGGCAGCCAAGAGTAAAAAGGATAAGGAGAAGAAAGCACTGTCAACCCTGGAAAAGAGGAAAGGAATAAGAAAAACAGAAGGATCAAACCCCCAAAAAAAGAGGAAGGAGGTGGAAAAGATCAGAAGAAACCGAAAAAAGAAGAAGAGAGATAAAGCTGAAGAGGAGAAGGATGAAGCGCGAATCAGATGCTCGAGCCTCAATGAACTGTTCAGAAAAATCAAAGGACTGAAGAGGTATCTTCGCCAAAAGAAGGGAGCTGAAACTCATTTGGGGAAGAACAACTCTAAGTGAAAGTGATGCCAACCAAAGCCAACACATCCAACTTAAGGACGTTAAACAAAAGTGCTAGGTGGGAGACAACCCACCATGGTAACATCTTTCTAACCTTACACTCTGTCTAATTTAGTGCACATTTGCTTGATTAATTGTGATGATTGTTAAAACATAATTAGACTCGGTTTAAGGTCTGTACATACTCAAAAAAAGGGGTGTGATGCGTACGCACCACCACACCCCCATACGCACGCAAACAGCTTCTCGAGGAGAAGAATTTGCACAGTCACACTGATGCATACGCATTCACTCTATGCGTATGCATCCGAGTGCTGACAGCCAAAAAAAAGAGAGGGGTCCATAAAAGGACCCCATTCTCACTCACTTTCACACACTCACTCCCACACATTTCCTTTTTTTTCTCTTCATTTCTCCATTTCAAGTAAGATTCTCTCTTCTCTTCCATCAACTGTGTTGCCATCGCTGTTGCCGCTGCCGCTATTGTTGTCGTCATTGCCACCGCCATTGTTGTGTCGCCGTGATCGTTGATGCTGCCACCATCTTCATACTTCTTCTTCCTGCTCTTCATCCATTTTCTCTTCTTCTTCTTCTTCTTCCTCCTTTCCCTCCACTGTTACATTGTTGTTGTTGATGATGAAAAATTGAATTGGATTTTCATGAAAAACATAAACGAATTTTCATAAAAAAGAAATGGATTGTCATATAAAATCTGAATTGGATTTTCATGAATACAGAAACGGATTTTCATGAAAAAGTGAAACGAATTTTCTTGAAAAAATAGATGGATTTTCATATAAAAATTGAGTTGGATTTCACAAAAATAGAAACAGATTTTCATGAAAAACATAAACGAAAAACAGAAACGGATTTTGAAGAAAAACAGAAACAGATTTTCATATAAAAACTGAATTGGATTTTCACGAAAACAGAAACGAATTTTCATGAAAAACGGAAAAGAATTCCATAAAAACAGAAACAGATTTTCATGAAAAGCAGAAACGAATTTTTATGAAAAGATATAAACAAATTTTCTTTTCTTTTCTTTTTCTTCCTCCTCCTCATCTTCCTATTCTTCTTCTTCTTCTTCTTCTTCTTCTTCTTCTTTTGTCTTCCTCCTCATCCTCCTCTGTGTTATATTTCTATTTCTTCATTTTCTTGTCCACTTGCAATGCTATTATCCTTCTCCTCCTCCTTTGTTGTCGTCATCATTATCCTCTTCCTCCTCCTTATCGCCGCCTCCTCCGTCGTTGGAAGAAGTAGCATGAGTTTATGGAGAAGAATAATGATGAGAAGGAGGAAAAAAAAGAAGAAGAAGAAGAAAACTACAGTAAAAAATGCGGGAAAATGCGCGCGTGAATTTGTGGAGCTTGGATGGACTTGATTTATAAAATCACTTGGTTGTGTATAATTATTGTTCTATCATTATTGATATCAAATTTAGTTCTTGCTTGGGCGAGCTTCTCGTAAAATATATTTTTTTCGAGCTATCTTTTTTTTTTAAAGATCTTTTGTAAAAGTAAAAGTAATTTTATGTTTAGATATCTCATATAATAATATCTTTTTATTTATCATTATGTTTGGGTACAACATTGTAAAAGTACTTTTTTGTTCATTTATTATGTTAAAAACATTTTTTTTTTCGAGTAAAACAGATCTTTTAAAAAAATGTAAAAACATCTTCTGAAAAAAGATGTCTTTTTATTTATTTTACTAGTGCTTTTACTTTTACTACTGGAAATTACCCAAACATGCTAAAAAACATAAAAAGATCTTTTTTATCAGAAAAAATTTTTTTAGCCAAATAATATCATCCAAACAAGCTCAAAATTATTTGAATAAAAAAATTGTAATACGAAAAATTAAAGTGGCATAGCAAGCACTTTTGTTAAGCAACTAATATATATATATATATATATATATATATATATATAATCAGCTACCATACATTTGCTGTTAAGTTGTAAAAAAAAGATTTTTTAATAACAAAAGATATTTTTAAAAATTATATTTTTATTCAATATATATTTTAATTAAAATATGTTATACTTATTCTTAATTAATTTAATATCCTACATATATATATAATATTTTTTAATAATTATTAAAAAATATAAATTTATGATTAATAAAAAAAAATCAATATATTACAATATAATAGTATAATTATGAATAAAATAGGGGTATTCTAAATTACATAAGAGAAACACATATATTCTTATTCTCTTAAACGAATAAAAAAGATAAAGTTAATTTGAAAACATGATTAAGTTTTTAGTCCAACTCTGCCTATCATTCAAAATTTTCATTCTTATGATTTAATTGGCATTATAATCGCCGATTAATTCTTTCAATAAATAAAGATTCTAATTGAGCGAAAATGGTGTGGCATGTGCGATCTATTTCTCTCTCTCATACGCACGTCCAAATTAATTAAGAAGCACACCCAAATTAAGAAGCGATTAAGAAGGAGGATTAATATTATCAAAAATGCATTATTTAGCCAAACCATTAGTCCCTTAAGCAACTTTCAAGAAGCTGGATTGCCAGGCCCTCAAGAAATGGGTTTTTCAAGATATAATATTTTTGCCATCATTGCTCAGAATTATTTTGCCCCTCTCTTTTCTTCTTCAAATCCTAGATATCCAGAAGATGATATCTTAGAAATTCCTCAGAAAGTGTCAATAGATACGAATAGAATGTTGACTCGTCCAGTTATTGAGAAGGAGATTAAGACTGTTGTTTTCTCAATTAATTCTTTTTCAGCTCCCGGTGATGATGGTTTTATTGGCAAATTTTATCAATTTTTTTGGGAGACAATAAAGGCTGATGTTATTCTGGCAGTTAGGAGTTTTTTCGCTGGAGGTAAATTTTTACGTGCTCTTAATCATACTCATATCTATCTCATTCCTAAGATTGATAATGCTAGTACTATGACTCAGATTCGGCCTATTAGTCTTAGCTCTGTTTTCTACAAAATTATCTCTAAGTCTTAGTGCACAGATTGCAGTTTGTTATGAACAGGATTATTAGTGATTCCCAAAGTGCCTTTATAAAATGCCAACTCATTAGTGATAATACTCTTATTGCTCATGAATTCATGCACTTCCTCAAGAATAAGAGATATGGTGATCGTGACTTAGCTCTGAAACTTGATATGAGTAAGGCCTATGATCGGGTTGAATGGTCTTATGTATGGGCTATAATGCAAAAATTGGGTTTTTGTGCTAAATGGTTGGATTGGATTAAGGAATGTGTGATGACAGTTTCCTACTCTGTTACTGTAGATGGTCAACCTTTCGATTTTTTTAAACCGTCAAGAAGTCTTCATCAAGGAGATCCTCTTTCCCCCTATCTATTTTTGTTTTGTGCAGAGGGTTTTTCCTTTCTGCTCCACAGAGGAGAACAGAGACATGATTTTCATGGTTTGAGACTCCATCATCGCTGTCCTAGAATTAACCACCTATTTGTCGCAGATGACTCAATTCTTTTCACCAGAGCTACTGAGGCAGATTGTCAGAGTCTAATTCAGGTTCTAAATACTTATGAGGAGATCAGTGGGCAGCAAGTTAACCTGAATAAATCCTCTTTCTTTTTCAGCAGAAACACTTCGGTTGATGTTCGGAATCATTTATCTGGTATTCTTCAGGTTCCTCATGTTGGTAACCAGAATCGATATTTGGGTTTGCCAGCTGTTGTTCAACGTTCTAAAAGAGCTACTTTTAACTATATCAAGGATAGGGTTTTCAACAAGCTTCAGCACTGGAAGCGAGGATTACTGTCATCAAGTGGTAGAGAGGTTCTTATTAAAGCTATAGCTACTGCAGTTCCTATCTATACGTTCAGTTGCTTTAAATTACCTGACACCCTACTAGAAGATCTTCAGAGAGCTATTCTTAATCTTTGGTGGGTTTAGAAGGGTAACGAGCGAAGAATGCATTGGGTGAGTTGGCAGATTACTTATAGATCGAAATCCGAGGGTGGTTTAAATTTTAAAGATTTAAAAGCTTTCAATCTCGCTATGCTTGCAAAGCAAGGATGGAGGCTACTTACCCGTACTCATTCTTTAGTATACAAGGTTTTCTGCAGCAAATATTTCTATTCTTCCAATTTTTTACAGGCTGAAGTTGGGTATAATCCATCGTGGGGCTAGAGAAGTATACTAGAGGGTAGGAAAGTGTTGGAAAAAGGCATTCTATGGAGGATTGGTAATGGTCTTTCTGTCAGGATTAAGGAAGACTCATGGGTTAAGGATTATTTAGCACTATCTCCTTCTACTATTCCAGGAACTGATTATATTCCTATCTATGTTTCAAAGCTTCTATTGGCTAACAATTCTTGGAACTATTCTCTGATCTCAGCAATTTTCAATCCAGAAATTACAATAGCCATTGTTAATACTCCTATTCATCAAGGTGAGGATTCACTGACCTGGATTAAAGAAAAGAAAGGTGATTATACTGTCTCTTCAGGTTACTCGGTAGCCTTCCAATTCAACCATCCTCCTCTTGACTTTCTTCCTGAACACTGCAAGAACAAAGAATTGTGGTCAAGCATTTGGAGTTTGAAGAACGCTCCTCGCATTAAGAGTTTTATGTGGAAGATAGCTCACGATGGCTTACCTATGAAATCGAAGCTCCACTTCAGAATTCCCTCCATCAGTGCCGTTTGCTCTCGCTGTCTCTCCCAGGCTGAATCTCTGTCTCACTACTTATTTCACTGTCCTGATTCTGAAGAAGCCTAGCGCCTTTTGGGGTTCTCTGTACCTATTTCCTCATCATCTCCGTGGCAATGGTGGCTGGAGCTTCATCGGACTCTTCGTCAACGGCGTGCATCTGACGTTTCCCTCGAACTGGCGGCGAATCTCCTATGGGTTCTTTGGAAATCCAGAGATGACTTCGTCTTCAACGGTCGCCGGCGAGCTCCCCTCGAGTATCTCTCTGAAGCTCGAGCTCTCTGTCCTGATCGTGAAACTCGACAAGCTTAAATCTCTAATCCCCAATTTTCCCTTCCTTCTCAATTTTTTACACAGTTCTTATTAGATTTTGTTGGAATTTTCCAATTTTGCCCATGCTTTGTTGCTTTCTTACTCATGCTTATAGTCCTTTTTGGACATTTTTTACTTAATAAAGTACCTATCTTGAAAAAAAATATTTTTAAAATATATTATAGGCCATTTCTATCCAAGCACATGTTTTTTTTTTATATATGGCTTAGGGTTTTGAACGCGGAATAATGAAAAAAGAAAAGTCTAGCAAAATAATCTGCACTAGGTGAACTAACTTCAATAGACACATGTTAAATAATTTAGTAGACACCCACTAATTATTGTTTAAAAACTTTCTAATGAAAATAGTTATTAACATATATATTATTTATTCTACTATATATTATTTGTTTTTTATTATTTACTTTAGGTTTGTTAGGTGATTTTTTCATAGCTTTTTTTTTCTTTGTTTTTATGCTAAATTTATTATGATATCATGTCATGAAATTACATTTTTCAAAAACTTAAAATGATAGGAGAATACAACATAAATAATTATATCTCTTAATAGTATCAATACCAAAAATGAATGTAATTGACAATAACAATGATGTAGAAAATTGCAAAGTAAACGGATTCAACTCGTGGTAAAAAAATAATCTTATTTTAATTATTTTTAAATTAAAATTGTAAAATTTATACACGATAAAAATTATAAATTTAAATATTAATAAAGAAATAATTTATTACTTTATTATTTTTTTAGTTTTAGAAGTTTTTTTTCTTCCACAAAATAATGTTAAGACTTCACTACTGCTTCAACGTCAAACCAAAAGACCTATTTCCCACATGGCGCCATCGAATCAATCCGAGGTTTTCAATTTCAGAATTTCCTTATAGTAATATGTATCCAGACCTAGTTTAAAGTTCAAAATGTGGTGTGTGTTACAATCAATGTATTTAATTTGAGCAATATCTCAAATAGTCAAGTCAAACCAAAAAATAAGCTCTTCTCAAATTGTCCTCCAAGGTTCCCGGTTTCTTAATGCATGGTCCCGGCTCCCATACATGTTAGCATGCTACACAGTAGAAAATTAAAAGCAAGCTAAAAATAAAGAGTCGTGTTAGGTAAAGAATGTCTTTGGCGGGGAGAGACACGAAGAGTGAGAATAGAGATTGGGGAATAAAGATTAAATTAAGTTTGTTATTGTGTCTATATTTGATTTAAAATTTAACTATAAATAAGACAAAGATTCAAAAATAAAAATTGAATTAAATCAATAGAATAAAGGACAAAGGTTAGTATTTGAAATTTTAACGTTGTATATAAGGGTATTTGAATAAAAAAAATTGTTAAAGTTTCAGTATTTGCTTTTAAAAATCTGAGTTTTCATTATTTTAATTTTCTGAAGGTACTAAAGGAATTGAAATTTTGAAGATAGAAACTAAAATTTTAGTTATAGTCTCTGGTCATCAAATAAAATATTGAGTCTTGGCCTCTCAGTTTTTGTTTCACTCTTCTAAACAATAAAATATCAATCAACTATCAACCAATAGAAACTGATAATTTGAAATAGTAAAAAGCAGATCATCTAAAATAATAGAGAACAGATCATTTAAAATAATAGTACTAATTTGCCGACGATGATAAATAAAATTGTTGGTTTAAGAGGTATTGAATTATTTTCTCATAAAAATGAATATTACAAAGAAGTAGTAATAATAAGATAATAAACTTTGACTCTATCTTTTAATTTGCAACAATGAAAACGATCGAAGTCAAAATGAATACAAATTCATACACGTTTAGTTTTTTATAAAAAAAAGTTGTACCTAATTATTTAATTAAGAAACGCTTACTACTTTATAAACTTCTTTTGATATATCACATTAGCTTATATAGGTTCCACTCTTTAACAATGTATATCACACAAGAAACTGATAATAAGCATATCTAAAAGAAGCATTCAAGTGACGAGGGTGTTCTCATCTCTCATTTTCTGTAAGTTTCTATTTTCTTTTTCTTTTTTTTTTTATTTTTCTTCTTCTTCTTCTCCTTTTCTTCATGGATAATTACTATCGTTTGCATGTGTTTCTGTTGCAAGTGTTTCTTTTTTAAAATTATTCTTTCGGTAATTATTGTTGAACAAAAACTTGACCACCTTTAAAATTTCAACTTAGATAATGTGACATTGGTTAATGTTTGGGTTAATAAATTACTCTCTTATTGGTTTTTATAATTCATTAAATTTTTAATTAGGTTCTTATATTTTTTTTCTTTTAATTAGATCTCTTTATAATATCCAATTTTTCAATTAAGTTTTTATCATAACAAAAAATTTAACTAATCTAAATTTCACGGATTATTCTGCTACACAAAAATAATATTCTCAATCTGATTAAAGCTTGTGCCTTTGTATAGGAGATTATTCTTTTTGTATATCAAAATATTTCGTTAAATTTAACTTTTTTTATAAGGGCTTAATTGAAAGAAAACAAATATAAAAAAAATCTAATTGAAAATTATGTAAAACTATACGAACCAACATTATAATAATAAAACCCAATGTTAGGAGAACCGGACCGAACTAACCAATTCGACAAAAAAAATTGGAATTCGATCTTTTGTCCGGTTTGATTGAAATAAAAACCGATCAACGAAAAACTAGTCAAAAACAGGATGAATCGAAATTAAATCGGTGAATCGATTAAACCGGTCTAGTTTTCAATGGAGGAAAATAAAACGACTTTTTAAAATAATAATATGTTTTAAATAATTTTATATCATGCATTAAATTATTTTATTATGCATTAAGTAAATTAGTTCGATCACGAATTAATCCAATAAGATCTTTAAATCATTGAATCAGTCACTCTACCTGTCCAATAACAAATCTGGTCCCTACAACCTTGATTAAACCTAATGTTTGAATTCTTTGGATAAATCTCAGTGTATTACAAAAAATAAATTGGTTTAATTCAATTTATTTTTATTAAACGTGTAAATGTATTTTTATATTATTAAAAATATAATCATTTATATACATGTAATTATTTAATTAGCTTAAACTTTTTAGGTGATATATAGTTATTGACATATACATATTTTTTTTATAGAATAACAAATTTCATTTAAACAGAGCCAAACGGTACTTGCAGTCGAAAATATCTATTTTACATAGAAAAAATAAAAAAAAAACATATCCAATATGCTGAACTATGATTTGGTAGGAGGCACAGCCTTCAATTACTGAAAATCTTAATGGACAGAAACAAATATCCATTTTGATCCCTTTTGTTTTTTTACGAACGCGAACATGCTGCAACATATATGAATACTTCTTCTTTTCCACATAAAAGAGAAATATTCTAAAACATGAAATTTTAAATAAAATCATGCACTACTAGAATTATCCAACGAAATATCCGACGCAAATGTTGAGGCTGACGTAGGAATTATCCGACGCAAATTACGTTAATCATATGTTTAATGTCCGACGGAAAATGAATCCAGCAAAAAAAAATTAACTTAGAATTCAATGTTAAAACCTAAACCTGAAATACGATTTCAAACCAAGTAGTGCAGACAACAAATAACATAAAATCATAATAAATCCAAATCAATCATAACAAGAAATAAAGAAATGCAACAAATGAAGTCCGTACATGAAAAATATAAAAACGTATGAACTGTAAACATGATCAGTATCCTAATTACGCGTCCTCGTAGTCGTCGTCATCACCATCGTCGTCATGATCCGGCTGCTATGGTGGTGGTGGTGGACGAGGTGGCAAAGGTGGTGCAGTTGAGGTACCGGAACCACCTGTAGTAGCGCTGGCCCCAGGGCGCAGGGGTTGTAGAAGGCTGCCACCTGCCGCTGCATCTCCTCCATGCGCCGTAGATGCTCCTCTGTCCGCTCATCCCTCTGTGCTATCTGTGCTAGAGTGTCCCTGAGAGTCTTGACCTCGTCGATCTGCTGCTGCAGCATATGCCCCTGACTCTCCATGCTCTACGTCAGGTTTTGGACCTACTCTCTTAAGCCCGATTCACCTTGCTGAGGCCTGGCGCTTCTTGAAACTTTCATCAGTCGCGAACCTGTGCAGCAGCCGCCCCCTGAGTGTCTCACTCATCCACTTTATCCTTTGAAGCTCCGGTGGGTCATTTCGTCAGGACCAATCCAATTCAGAAGACGACACTTAGAGCATGGACACCTAGAAACACCAGCGACCCTAAATTCTTCCAAATTGAACACATATGCAATAAACTCATCAACCCCGTCAAAGAACTCGCGCTTTTGTCCCCCCCCCCCCACCCCCGGTCACCGTAAAACCTATTATACATCCACAAGCGATGACTCGGTCCGACGGCATCCATGAAACACAATCCTAATTAAACATGATAGGATTAATCAACTTTTTATTTTTTATCAAAATTTTCAGCAACCCATCCCTTCAAATTAGAGGCACCCGCCAAGTTAAATTGGGTCAATCTATTTTTAAAGTAATTTTTAAAAAATTTTGGCAGAGTATCCCCTATATTTAGAGGCTTCCGACACTTAACAATATCAAATTCAGCAAAAATACCAACTCAAATCATCAAAAGAGACAACCAATCACACAAAGCATAAAGTAGGCCTTGTTTAAAGGAATTTTTAAAAAATTTTGACAAAGTTCCACTACATTTAGAGGCTTCCAACACTTAATAATCTTAGAATTTAGCAAACATGACAACTCCAATTATCAATGGCGACAACCAATTCCACAAACAATGAAGTAATCATTTTTAAATTAATTTTTTAGAAACTTTGGTATAGTTTCCCCTAAATTTAGAGGCTTCCAACACTTAACAACATCAAAACATTAACAAGAAAAGCAATTCAAATGATGGAAATAGCGTGGGATTTATTCCGAAAGAAAATCCGACGGTAACTAGCGTGTTTCTAGTAGTGATGGCCCTATGATGAATTTTCTAAAAATTCTCACTATCATCGTCCTTAAAAGAACTCACTAAACACCATAAAAGAGAAAGCACCACAAAGGGTTATTCAAGATCTAAATATGAGATTAAGAACGGAAACGGAAAAAAAAAAGTAAAAAGAAATAGGAAAAGGGAACCAAGACATGAAGGAATTGAAAGAAGGAAAGAAACTGGACCAATGGATCCGGAGAAAGGGGAAGCAAGAAGACACCGGTATGATGGGAGAAGCGATAAGAAGAAAAAAAAAAGAAGAAGGGAAAAAGAAAAAGAAAGAAGGGGAACGGGTTAACAGAGGTGGGAAGAGAAAGCATGGAAGGGGGAGGGAGCGGTGGGGGAGGGAGGGCTTTCGCCGCCTTTAAGACTGAGCAGCGGCGGCCCTCTTTGGTTGCCGGAAGTAAGAGAAGTTTCTGAGAAATTTTTTAAGAGAGAAGTCAAGGAGACGGAATTTTTTTCTCACAACGCATTATTATAACTACCCGTATATTCAATTTTTCATTATAATTATAATTATAATTATAATTATAATCATAATCATTATAAGAGTTAAAAGTTAAAGGATATATATGTGAATTTTTTTAGTTATTTTAGTCAACAGAAAAAAATAAAAACATAAAAGCTGGACTATATATATTCATTGTATCAGAAAATGAATACTTGAGATGTATGAGTCAGTGGTTCAATCAGTAAATTATTGGTCGAATCGTTTATATAAATTAATTAATTATTTATTTAAAATTTAATTTAAGTTAAATAGCATATTTTGTTGCAGTCCAAACTAATTTTACTAAAATTTTAAGTCATACATATATTTTATTATGTATCAAAATTTAGACAAGTAAAGAAAATAAAAACAAGTAAAATCCAATCCTATCTTGAGAAATGATTTATTACACCTGATTTTTGTTTTCTCTATATAAGTCACTCCCCTAAGAAGGACACATTTTTAAAATTTCTATCAGCTTGTTATATTACTTTTCATATTTATTATCACTCGATCATGAACCTCGAGATTTTGAAATTGTATACTCTCAACATCAAAGTCATATATGAGCTAATAACTTATACTTTCTATCTTCCTTTTTTTTAGCAGCCTAATTTTCAGGTATCAAATTAATTAAGCAATGAAGACAAGTGTTGAGTCTAATAATCCTTGGTTTCAAGAAGTGGGAATAGTAATAACTTATCGGTGAGATGGCCCATGCAAATCTTCATCATCTTTGTTGGATTTGTTTTGGTGTTTATGTTCTTATGCAACTATACTTCTCCCCTTGGAATCCCTATTCTCTCACAATACCTCATCACTGCCACAACAACGGTATGTCTCTGTGTCTGTCTCAAAATGTCTTCCTAGCTATTTTTATATGTTAAATTGTATATACTATATCATATAGGAAAGTTTTCAGCTATACCGGTATAGCGGTATATCTGTAATCTGTAATCGTTGATTTTGATTTATATATATTTTTTTATTTTTTTTTAATTAAGATCAACTGTTACAGATTATAGATATACCGATACACTGGTATATTTCAAATTTTTCCTATCATATATATGTTTGACATCCTCGTAAAATAATGTGCCAATAGGTTGCGTATTATTAGATACCAATTAGTCTTAAAAATAAAAAAAATGATGAAAAAAGTATCATTATGTTGATGATCGAGTACTCCGCAAAACAATAATGTTAAAAGTCATATTGCTTTAATAATTTGTTTAGTGAGGGCTTGAAGGCAATTAGCTAGAAATATATATATCGCTGTTCTGTAAATCGGACCAGACCGTCCGGTTCGACCGGAAAAACCGGTCAAGAACTAGAACTTGTAGAAATCGGTTGACAACAGACCGGTCAAGAACCGATCAAAATCAGTCAAAAACCGTGAATCGGTCAAATCGGATCGATTTTTTAGCTTTTTTAAATTAAAAATTAATAATATTATATTTTAAATAATTTTATAATGATTTTAATTTATTTTATTATATATTTAAGTAAACGGTCCGACTACGGTTCGATCTCGGTCGAACCTCTAAACCTTTGAACCAGTCACTCCACCGGTTCAGTGATCGGTCTGGTTCTCTGAACCTTGATATATATACTACAAATAATAAAGTTGATCCATAGTTGTGAAATTGAAATTCAAATTGTGAATTAATAACCCTATATATGTGAAGTATAGGGTTTTTATATTGATCAATTATTAATGAAAACAACTATATATTAATTATCAAAATAACTGCTTTAAATATAAAGTTTTAGGGCATACTTATAATAAACTTAGAATGACAACAATATGTGCTTAAAATATGGATTCTAATAGGCCCGGAGAAGTGGAGAACCTAGTTCATTACTTTAATTAGAAGTTTCTCCGTATAGCTATGTCCACGTTATAGGACCAATCTCTAGGCCTCGTAATAGGTGGAGTAGGGTAGAATTTAGTCCCAACCCTAATTCTATTTGCGGGTTGATTTTTTATTTAAACTTCAACTCTATCTACTCGTGGATGGAGAACCTCCTAACTCTAATCATACCTGCTCTCAATCCGCGGATAATCAACCTTACCTGCGAGTTGAGAAAAAAACAGTAAATTAAACAATTACAAATACAATTAAATTTTTTTAAAAAAACACCACAATATGTTAGGCATATAACTTAAAAGTACATCACATAAATACAATCAAATCACAAATAACATAACCATAAGCTGTTCCATTTTAAAAGTCATTGCTCAAATTTAATAACAGATACAAATAACATCGTTGAACTCTATGAGCTTTCCAATTGTTTCAATACCATCATTAAGTAAATTGGATGAGGCTTTATGAATAAGAGGTTCACTCGTTAAGAGTGAACTACCAACCTGGCCCTTGTCCATTTTCTCAAAAAATATTGCGGTCCCTGACAATAAAAAAGCACCGCTGCGGTCCACGTCTATGATCGTCATGACACAAGGCGGCCCCTCCGTGAGTTTTTTAGTCGAATGCAAACAGAAGTAGCTAACATGTCACGTTAAGTTGCTTGCGTGGCCGTTAACTGCCAAGCTAGAATGGACAGGGGTCGATTTGACACACTCAAAAGAAATGGTTAGGGTTTGATTTGTCCCATTTAAAGTTTCTAAGTTGGAGAAGTGAGAATGGACAATGATAAGGAAAAAGGAGAAGAATGATATAAAGAAGAAATGCTTTATTGAAATTAAAGAAATTAAATACATATAACAACATTGAAAAGGGATAGATTGAAATTGAACAGAAGCGAATTACTCTGCCTTCTATACAATTTCTTGATGCAACAGTTAAGGGTATGACACACCTCGATTGTATACACCATGAGTTTGAAAATTAAACACAAGGTGAATCACACAACCTTCCATTCAATTTTCTGATGCAACAAGAGATAGAATCACACGCATCCCTTGTATACACCATGGTTTCATCACGAAACCAACAAGTGGTATCACGCCACTAAAAGTTTGACTCCATTACTTGAGGGCTACAATAGTTTATGAGGTATTTATAAACCTCATATTAGGTTAAACATGAAAACCATAAGCCCATTATTATAAAGCCCAATTCAACTAAATACATCAAATTCAAAAGATAAAATCAAATCAAATATTCTAAAAATATAAACTAATAAAAGCTAAAAAAAATTCCTAATCTTTTCATATCAGAGTATTAATGCACGTATCACAATTTGGCGCACCCAAAAAGAATGGTTAGGGTTCGATTTGTCTCATTTCATGTTGCCTAGTTGGAGAAGTAGTAATGGACAGGAATTGATTTGGCACACCCAAAAAGAATGGTTAGAATTCAATTTGTGTCATTTGAAGTTTGTGTTCAATTATTATAATACCTATGAAATTATTTTATTGATACAACGACCAATGATGAACATGAAAATCATAGAAATAATATATTTGTGTACCAAAAAATGAGGTATTTATAAAGAACAATGTTACGGAATCAATGTTAGGGAGCCAATAATTAAGTTATCATCCAAACTTTATATGGGTTATCATCCGTAACTCATATATTAATGATTAAGCTATCATCCAAAATTTATATGAGTTATCATCCGTAACTTATATTGACTCTCTATTAGTCATAATATGTTGGCTCCCTAGTCTTTTTCATTTATAAAATAACATCTGAGGTACAAGATCTTTAATTTAGTTATATAATCCCTCCATTTCATTTTAATTGCCTAATTTCATATTTTTTCTTGTTTCAAATTATTTGCTGGTTTTATAATTTCAAGGTGTATTTAACTAAAATTTTTTTATTGCACCCTTTCATAATTTCAATAACAAATTAAACAATCTTTAATGCACCTTCAATCTAACAAATCAAATTTAGGTTTAGTCCATTAATAATAAGGATATTGTAGTAATTTTAATATATTTTTAAGACTTTTAATATAATTTAATGATTATCTTAATTAGCGTGTTAGAGTGAATTTCATTTTTTATCTTTGGTGAGAATCTCTAAGCACTCAATTTTATTTTGGTCCATTAATTATGGTGACTATATATGTTCTTTCCAAGGTTCATAATTCATCACTATATCATCAAGATGATGTCATAGGTATTATAATTGAACAAAAACTTAAAATGAGACAAATCGAACCCTAACTATTTTCTTTGGGTGCGTCAAATCGACCCCTTTTCGTTCCTATTTCTCCAACTTGGCAACTTGAAATAAGACAAATCGAACCTTAGCCATTTCTTTTAGGTTACCAATAAAAATTTAACCAATATCTAGCCAATAACTTAAATTGAATATTCTATTTTTTTTAAGTTTCGGATGTTCTATGCTTTTATTGTAGACGTTCTATAAATAATGGTTATGAATGTTTCTATTTTTTGTTGGCTGATTTGTTGATTAGAAAAATATTGATTAGATATATTTTTTCTTATTTTTATACGTAATCATCTTTATTGATTATTAATTTATATGACATGGAAAGAATGAGACAACTCTAGAGAGAGTTCTAAGGAAGCATCAATGAAGGATAAGATAGTGATAATAACAAATTTGAATGATGCGTGGGCAGAACCAGGATCAATATTTGATGTATTCTTAGAGAGTTTTCGCATTGGGAACCACACACAACATTTCTTAAATCATTTGGTGGTTGTAAATTGGGACCAAAAGGCACATGCACGTTGCGAAGCCATACACCCATATTGTTACCAAATTGAATCAAACAGTGAGAATTTCACTGCAAACGAAGCATATTTTATGAGCAAAGAATACCTCCACATAGTGTGGAAAAAGATTGATTTTCTTTCCACCGTTCTTGAACTGGGATACAGCTTTCTCTTTACGGTACATTCTATTTCTTCTTTCTTTGCATGCCCACTCACATAAGAGGCCGGTTTTTATTAAAAAAAAATCAAAGATACTTAGAAGAGAAACTTATCTAAAAAAAAAACAAATGTCATTTGAGTTACAGTTTATTGACTTATGAGATCAATTTTTTTCATATTATTTAAAGAATTTAATTTTTATATACTGTCACACAGGCATTCAATCAGGTGTTATCACATCATTAAAAACAATTAATTTTCAAATTTATTACTTCTAAAGTCATATAAATCCATGAATCTGATTAGATGACTATGTAAAACTCTTTATACCGTCAGCACATCAAAATTAACTCATCTATGAAAAAATTTACGCAAACCAAAAGAGGCTCTTAATGTAAAGAAACATGTTAAAAACATTAGGATAAGTATTCTTTATGCCCAAAAGGTTTGGACAAAAAATCTTGTTTGTCACAAACGTTTTTTTTTCCTCAAAATTACCACAAAGGTTTTCGTTATGAATAAAAAGAACATATTGATCATTTTGTCCCAACTATTATTATATGTTATTGTTAATGATAGTTAATCATTTTATTTAATTTAATTGTGTATTTATTTTAATATTTAAAATTTAAGTTCTTCTAACAAATCAATAAATCATAAAGCCTGGACCAACAAAAAGTGGTTCTTCTAAGTTCTATAGGCTTTTAGATCCATTGTGAAATGTGTTGTGGAAATAAAGGTAATGCACAGAAGTAGCTTGATGTACAGAGAAGAGGAAGTAAAGGAATTGGGTTTGAAGAACAGAGAAGAAGTTGTATGAAAGAAAGAGAGAGACGAAGGAGAAGGTAAAATATCAGAGAGAAAACTAAATCATTTGTTATTGAATTATTACTATAACAAAATGAAATGAAACTTTAATTGGGTTCCCACTATAAAGTTTGACAATCTGCCATTAGCAGAAGCAGCCAATTTTCACAGCAATTTCATAAATATCATCATCCTCCTCCCATCAAACTTACACACCGAATCAATTTGAGACACAATTTACAACCCACAGTGCATAATGGAAATCACAATAAGAGGTTAGACACTGCCGCCACGGCTTTCAACTACCACCACCACCAAACCCCAAACATTTAATAACCGCCACCACCATCACCACCATACCATAACCGCTAACATCCCACAACCACCCACAAACGCCGATTTAGCTCCTCGAAGTCATGGCTTCCAAATCTGAGATCTACTTCGTCATGGAGTTTGTCCACGGCGGCTCTTCCATTCCAGCATGGTTGCCTCAAGGAACACCCTCTCTTTGTCTATCTCTCTTTCTCTGTTTGGTTGTGGGTTGAGTGGGAATGCATGATAGGGGTGACGTGGTTATTGTGGCTTACTGTTGGTGAAATATTTGGAGTTTTAGTTGACTGGTGATGAGTTGGTGGTTGGGAGTTGTGATGGTAATGGTGGCTCTGGAGTTAAGAGTGGTGACAATAATGAGAAAGAAGAAGAATTTGTGATGTTCTCATATTAGAGGGTGAAATTGATGAAATGAAAAGAACACGTGCTCACAAGTCACAAAGAGTCATAAAGGGGCAGGGGTGTTTTGTAAAACAAAAATTTATTTTGGTTTTTAAATGTGTTTTTAAAATTTTCATGGCAACTTTAACAAGAAAAAAATGATTAAGGCATTAATGGAGTTTAATTTTGATGTAGTGACGGTGTAAAGAGTTCTACATAATCATTCAATCAGATTCATGCATTTATATAACTTTATAAGAAATGAGTTTGAAAATTAATTACTTTTGATGATGATGATGTGGTAACACCTAATTGATGTATGTGTAAAACTATTTTACATTAACAGTGCATGAAAATTAAATTCTTTTAAGACAAGTGATATTATGGGTAATACATAAACTAATTTTGTATATGATTTCTTCACACAGGATACAGATATAACGTGGCTTAGGAACCCGTTCGAACTCTTTTATAAAGATGCAGATTTCCAAACTTCATGTGATGATTTCAATGGAAACTCCACAGACCTAAACAACCGTCCAAACTCAGGATTCAGCTATGTGAGGTCGAATGAGAGAAGCATTTGGTTCTACAAGTTCTGGTTCAGCTCAAGCAAAATATATGGAAGAATGCATGATCAAAATGCGTTTAACAAGATCAAGATGCAACCAAACATTTCCACCATGAATGTGAAGATAAGGTTCTTAGACACAAAGTATTTTGGTGGGTTTTGCCATCCTAGCAAGGACTTCAACAAAGTCCGTACAATGCACGTTAATTGTTGTAAAGGATTGCAAAATAAAGTCAATGATCTGAAAATATTGCTGGATGATTGGAGAAATTACATGGCATTTCCATAGGATAAAAAACAAGAGTACTCACATTATCATTCTTGGAGTGTCCCAAAATATTGCAGGTTATGAAATTTGGAGAATTGTATCACCCATGATTCATAGCAAAGGATTAATTAAAGTTGTAAGTCAAGCCAACTTTTTTTTTGTCGAACATAAACTAGATGTGAGCGTATTAATTTTTTTTTCTCTTAGATGTAAGCCTATTAATAATTAGAAAAAGTACTTAAAATGCTGATATCAGTTAGGTGCACTTACATTGGATATATTAGTTAATCTTGTTAGAAAGAGAGAAAGAATACACAATAGAGACTTATGTATTAGGATTGTATGAAAATTGTGTATAACACATTACAATGCATAGCCTATTTATAGGCAAAGAGAGAATCAGAATAATAATTGTTGGGTTTTTGGGCTCCCTTCCTATGTGAAGAAAAGGCCCAAATGTTGGTATCCAAGCCCATGAGATAGTTAAAGTTGCTGGGGTTGAGTTAGGGTTGTCAAGAGAGATCTCATTTGTCACACAAACACAAGCATTGAGAGAGGAAGAGAAGAGAGAAAGCTGTCCACGTTTTTAGGCAGAGCAGCAAACTTTGAGTGCCCGTATCTCACTCGTTCACCGTTGGATCGTTGTGAAATTTTAACTGCACATTCACCTCATCTTTTTCTTCATTCTGAATGGTGGAGATCTTTATTGGAGGTCTATGGTCGAGGAAAACGTGCACGGACAGAGGCTCTGCAATTGTGGTATTTTCATCTGCTTTGTTCTTGTTTATGAGCTTCGGAGCTTGGGTTGTTTGGCTTGTTGTATGCACATTTTGTGCAGACAGAAATTTGTGACTCTCTTGTACCCTATTTTTCATCATAGTGAAACTATTTCCTGGTTTTAGTGACCCGTGGTTTTTACTTCTCACATTGAGAAGGTTTTCCACGTTAAGGTGTGCTAGCTTATCTCTATTTTCTGGTTTTGGTTGATTTTCCGCTGCTATTGGGTTAATTATTACTGCTGGTTTCACTTGATTTAAGTGGTTATTGTTGCTCCTCTAATTCTTGCAAGTAGGGAATTGTGTGTTTTAATTCCTATCATTTGGCATTAGAGCTCAGTTTGGGGTATTCGGTTGTAACTTGCTTGAAAGATGGAGGCAAATAATAATACTAGTAGGATGATAAGTTTGAATGGCACCAATTATCATTTATAGAAGGGGAAGATGAAAGATTTGTTGTTTGTCAAAAATCTACATTTACCCGTATTAGCTACACAAAAACCAGAGGCAAAATCAGATGAAGAATGGGAGTTTGAACACCAACAAGTTTGTGGCTTCATTAGGAAATGGATGGATGATAATGTTTATAACCACATTGCTAATGAGACTCATGTTAGGGCGTTGTGGCATCAACTAGAATCCTTGTATGCATCCAAGTCTGTCAATAATAAATTGTACTTGTTGAATATGTTGATGAATATTAGATACAAGGATGGGTCACTACTATTGGATCACTTGAATGAATTTCAAGGGGTTCTTGATCAGTTG
>JASCZI010060505.1:44335-64985 GCA_036250425.1 Stylosanthes scabra
ATATGCTATGGTGTGCACAAGACCAGATATAGCTCATGTTGTTGGTTGTGTTAGCCGGTTTGTTTCAAATCCTGGCAGAGAGCATTGGAATGCGGTAAAATGGATTTTGAAATATCTTTGTGGTACTTCTGGCATGAAGTTATGTTTTGGGAGTGAGAAGCGGCCTACTCTAATTGGTTACACTGACTCAGACATGGCAGGAGATATTGATTTAAGAAGGTCCATTTCAGGATTCTTGATCAACTTTGCAGGTGGAGCAGTGTCATGGCAATCAAGATTGCAAAAGTGTGTCGCTTTGTCTACTACAGAAGCCGAGTTCATTGCCATTACTGAAGCGTGCAAGGAGGTGCTTTGGATGAAGAAATTCTTAAAGGAACTCGAGTTTAATCAAGAGAGGTATGTGTTGTTTTGTGATAGTCAAAGTGCTATACATCTTGGTAAAAACTCAACTTTTCATTCTCGGTCCAAACATATTGATGTGAGGTATAATTGGATACGTGATATTTTGGATGATGTGTTGTTGGAACTTGAAAAGGTTCACACTGATGAGAATGGTTCTGATATGATGACTAAAGCATAACCAAGGTGGAAGTTTGAAGTTTGTTGCTTGATCGTTGGATTGGCGGTTACCTCCACATAGTCGTAAGGGGGAGATTTGTTGGGTTTTTGGGCTCCCTTCCTATGTGGAAAAAGGCCCAAATGTTGATATCCAAGCCCATGAGATAGTTGAAGTTGCTGGGGTTGAGTTAGGGTTGTCAAGAGAGGTCTCATTTGTCACACAAACACAAGCATTGAGAGAGGAAAAGAAGAGAGAAAGCTGTCCAGGTTTTAGGGCAGAGCAGCAAAGTTTGAGTGCCCGTATTTACTTGTTCACCGTTTGATGGTTGTGAAATTTTAATTGCACATTCACCTCATCTTGTTCTTCATTCTGAACGGTGGAGATCTTGATTGGAGGTCTGTGGTCGGAGAAAACGTGCACGGACAGAGGCTCTGCAATTGTGGTATTTTCATCTTCTTTGTTCTTATTTATGAGCTTCGGAGCTTGGGTTGTTTGGCTTGTTATATGCACATTTTGTGCAGAAATTTGTGACTCTCTTGTACCCTATTTTTCATCATAGTGAAGCTATTTCCTGGTTTTGGTGACCCGTGGTTTTTACTTCTCACATTGAGGAGGTTTTCCACGTTAAAATTCTTGGTGTGCTAACTTATCTCTATTTTCTGGTTTTAGTTGATTTTCCGCTGCTATTGGGTTAATTATTACTGCTGGTTTCACTTGATTTAAGTGGTTATTGTTGCTCCTCTAATTCTTGCAAGCAGGGAATTGTGTATTTTAATTCCTATCAATAATAACTTAATATCTTATAATTATGAGTAATATCAAACTAATAAACATGAATATGATAATTGATACTAATTGATCCTAATATATTCTAACATCCCCCTCAAACACAAGTGTCAACTTGAGTTTGAAAAATTGAGAAATAGATTAGTGATATTGCCGGAACAGTATGCATACGAAACTTTAGTAGAACAGGTGTAGACGAAACTGCCAGAACGAGGTGTAGAAGGAACTGTCGGAACGGGGTGCGGACGGAACTGTCACAATGGGAGTGCAGATAGAGCTGCCACAAGGAGACTGGCAAAAACTGCCGAAAAATGTTGAGGCGGAACTCGCACAGAGAGTGGCAAAACTGCCGAGGTGGAGACGGAACTCCCACAGAGAGACTAGTGAAACTGGCAAGGTGGAGACGGGACTCCCACAAAGAGACTGGCAAAACTGCCAAGGGGAAGACGAAACTCCCACAAAAAGACTGGTGAAACTGCCGAGGGAAAGCAAAATGGCCACAAATCTGGTATTGGAGGAAACAAGAACATAATTCTTCGTGACGCGGAAAGTCAAAGAGAATCCAATAATATAGTCAGTTATGGAAAAGATGACCGAAAAGAAAGGAAAATACATTGCACGAGAATATTTTCGTGCAGGAACCAAAAGACTAGAAGGTTTCATGGAGGATACCATGGTGTAATCCCCATTGGAAAAAAATTTGGAAAGAACCTAAGCTCTTGATGCCATGTTGAAAAGGGAGAAAGAATACAAATTAGAGAGAGATTTATGTATTAGAATTGTATGAGAATTGTGTATAACATATTACAATGCATAGCCTATTTATGGGAAAAGAGAGAATCAAAATAATAATAACCTAATATCTTATAATTATGAGTAATATTAAACTAATAAACACGAATATGATAATTAATACTAATTGATCCTAGTATATTCTAACAAATCTCAAGACTTTAACAATATTATATTACCAATAATAAACTAGTTAAAGGGAAGAAGAGAATTCATTGACAATATTTTTTTCTCTCATTACGTTCACTTGATAAGTTAGAATGAAGAGACAGAGATTGATTTTGACAAACATCATAGTAATGATGAGGTCGAGAAAAATCAAAACAAAGAACTTGACTCCTTTTTTTTTTACCATGCATGTTTTGAGAAAGAATATCCCATTCTCGCCATTTTTAAATAATTTATGATAGAAAATGCCTTTGAAAGTTTGAATAGAAGAAGGTGATAGGGGCAGAGAAACACAAAAATGGCAAGTGCAACTTCGGCGGCTAACTCGAACACAGCGTGGCAATGTGAATCAGAGGTTGTGATTTAAGAAGACTCAACTTGTAGATTGACGAAAAACAAAGCAAGCGGATGAAAAAAATGAGGCTTAGCCGGCGGCAGACGAAGCTATAGATAGCAAAATATCTCACAAATTTGGATAATTAAAGGGATTAATATGCAATTTTTATTAACTCTTATTAAAAAAATACGAAGGGACCAAATGGTTATTATGTTGTTGGTGGAGTATGTTAATCCCACAAATTTGTTGGAGTAGGGAATTCGTGCCCCTTCTTTTATTGTCTCATCAGTCCACTCTCGAATTTGAGACCTTTTATATAAATATCAAACTGGCCCCTCAAATTTGGGTTACGGTCAAATTGATCCCGAAATTTAGCCCTCAAATTTGGGGTTACGATCAAATTGGCCCTCTCAATTTTAACCCTTTTATAAATCCTCGTTAAAAAAATGCTAACATGGTCGTTAATTGTCCGTGTTGGACTCTCATATAACAACACCGTAATCTGTTAGCGCCATCACAATATCAAAATGACATCATTTGAGAGCAAAGAAAGTTAAAATCTATCTCACACAACACATTGAAAGATAGATTTTAACTTCTTTCGCTCTCAAATGATGTTATTTTGGTACTGTGTTGTTGCGAATAGATCACGGCGTTGTTTTATTAGAGTATAGTGTGGACAATTAACGGCCATATCAGAGTTTTTTTTTACGAACAACCTTAAAAAGGCCAATATGAATTATAACCATAAAAATGGGAAACCAATTTGATACCATTTGAATTTCGAAGACCAATTTAATTATAGTCCCAAATTTCAGTGGCCAATTTAATATTTGACTACACAAATTACGACAATAGAAAATGGAGAAATGGTTTTTGAGCCATTAATAGCATAGATAATATATAATATATAATAATAATTGTTATTTTTAGAAGTTTTAATTTATTATTTTAATACTTAAACGAGTAAAAATTTAAATATATATATATACATATATTGAAAATATTAAAAAAATTCAAAAAAAATTAAAAATTCAGAAAATAAAAAGATTGATGAGAATTTGTAATATTTTTTAATATATAATATATACCGCAGCAATTGCGTAGATTACACGGTAGGTCACTAATCACTCTTATTCTTGAAATCAAACAATTAAACCCACACGAAATGACAATTTATTCAGATCACATTAGCTTATAAGTAGGTTTCACTCTCACACGATATATATAACACACGCACACCAATACAATCCATACCAAGCAACAAAGTATGACTTTTCACTAAAAGTGACATTATTGGAAAATTATGTAACAAGCATTCGTGAAAGTGTTCATGTTCTCATCTGCCAATTACTGATGTAAGCTCCTCTTTTCTTTTATTTATTTTTTCATTCGGATACCCCAATAAACACACTATTGTAATCCGTTATAAACTTTTAGTCTAATTAAAAGAGGGGATAAAGATTTTGATAAATTCAAAACGACAACATACAACAGGGCAAATAGAAAAGAACCCAAAAACCCTTCTTTATGTAATGTCTTCCATATATTGCTATTAACTATTAAGATCATGTATGAGATTTAACATTAACACCTATTATCAATTTTTATCATCATATAATAGCATCTTATTTTTCAATATTATTGATGATGACAAAAAAAATAATTAAGATTTAAATCATATTAAAGAGATATGATTTTAATTTAATTATTTCTGAAATATAAGGCATATCACACTTATTTAACTCTTGGTCTAAAATAATTATTAATTGAGATTTTCATCATGTTAAACAGATATAATTTGAATTTATTTCTGAAATATAAAGGCACATATCACACGTATTAAGTTTAATCAGTTTCAGAAGAATCATCAAATTTAAGCAATGGAGGCATTTCAAACTATGAAATCCTTGGTTGCAAAAGATGGTTACAGCACTCTGTTAGTGCGAAGGCCCATGCAGGCAACAATGTTGTGTGTTGGATGTGTTGTGTTGTTGATGTTCTTGATATGCAACTATTCTTCTCCCTTTGGAGTTTCAGCTATCTCACATTACTTCAATAATGCTCTCTTAACAAAGGCAAGTCTATCTCTCTCTCTATCTCTTGTCTATGTCTTATTGTCTTTCTACTTGAACTTTTGGTGATATTCCAAGCATTATTCGAAGATTCTTTGTGTTGACAATTGAAGACTTAGGGCTTTGATTTTATTATATTATAAAAGTATTATAATTATTTAAAAGTGTTGTTATTATATTTAAATTATTATTTTTTAATAAGTCAAACTTTTAAAGTGTAGTGAAATATCAAATTTTTATGAAAATATATTTTTATTATCATTTTATTGGAATAGTTGCTTAAATTTTTATTAATAATTTTAGGTGTATATGATTATTTCGATGTCAAATAAAAATCTATTTTAATATTATTGTTTATATTATTTAACATTGAAATAATTTTCTATTGATCAAAATAGGTATATAAATATTATTATTGATATTTTATATTCGATTTTATTTGTAAACTTGATTTAGCGTTTCTCAATAAACTTCTTTTAAAAAATTCTAAAAGTCGTTAGTTTGCTTTCGTCCATTAATTTGTTATTTAGTGAGAGCTTGAATGCAATTAGAAAGGTAGTACACATGCAAAAATTGAAATGTTTTACGCATTATATTAAACAACGTCGGAAGTCATTGACTTTTTAAATATTTTAGGCATATAGTTGTCAAATTGAGATCCAACCTGTGAATGAAAAATAAATCATGTATTTGGTACTATTCTTGAATAAAACGATATCGTAAATTATAAAATTTTTATTGATAAATCAATTTTTGAAAAAGCATACATTTCCATTTTTAAAACAACTGTGTACTTAAGGATTGGATATCGTTTAGAATAAGACTATGAAAGTAACGTTATGGGATCAACAGAGAGCCAATAAATATAATTAGAGAAATAATGAGTAGTAAAATAAAAAGAGAAAAAAACATGATATTAACTTCCTACTGTCTTTTTAAGACTACCAAAATTTTTTCTATTGTTTAATTTCTATTAAATTTTTTTTTTTGTGTCTTTAATTTCTATTTAAATTGATAATGCAATTTCTGCTTTAAAAATTTATTCTTAATAAAAATACCCAAAGCGGGAATTGAAATTGCCGATATTTTGTAGACTAAGGACTTGACTATTAAATTAATTCAATTTTTTTTCCCAACCACATCCTAGTTTAGGTAAAATGATTATAAGTCTCCCCAATCTAGTTCGCCCAAATTAATTAACTTATTATAAGAATTAGGCCCAATTATATGTTGAAAAAAAAGAAGAATTACGCCATTATAAATTGAGTTTAATTTTGACACGTAGAGAATTTTTCTAAAATGCTTTGCACAATCATACAATGACGTTCGTTTGTATGGATGACTAATCATAAGGTCAATGAAAAATAGAATTATTTTTTATAATGTGACGTTATATAATTAAATGCATGCGTAAGATATCTTTATATTTATACATCAAAATTAAATTCTTAAAAATTATATTAAAGAGTGATTATTTTTTAGGCATATAAATAATTCTTTTTATCATGCCCCAAAAAAAATAGTTTTTTTCATCTTATTTAAAAATCTTTCATTTAGCAGGAGAAAAACGAATCGAAGCTAGAGATTATTCTAAGAAATGCATCGATGGAGAATAAGACAGTTATCATCACAAATTTGAATGGTGCATGGGCAGAACCAGGTTCTATATTTGATGTATTCCGAGAGAGTTTTCAGGTTGGAAACCAAACACAACAATTCTTAAATCATTTGGTGGTAATAAATTGGGATCAAAAGGCACATGCACGTTGCCAAGACATACATCCACATTGTTATCAAATTGAATCAAAGACTGAAAATGCCACATTTTCAAAGGAAGCATTTTTTATGACCCCAGACTACCTCCACATAGTGTGGAGAAAAATTGAGTTTCTTGGCCTTGTTCTTCAATTGGGCTACAATTTTGTCTTTACGGTACGTACAATTTTTGTTATCTCAAATCAATATCTTCTTCATTTGTGCACCCATAAAAGTCTTAATAATTCTTTTTATTGTCACTAAAAAACAAATAAATG
Organism: Stylosanthes scabra; assembly: GCA_036250425.1. Taxonomy (NCBI): domain Eukaryota; kingdom Viridiplantae; phylum Streptophyta; class Magnoliopsida; order Fabales; family Fabaceae; genus Stylosanthes; species Stylosanthes scabra. The sequence goes on from JASCZI010060505.1 coordinate 51,086, forward strand.
GCATGTATACGTACATAGCGTTGTTCAAATTTAAGTAACTGATTTTTAAATAGTTTATAAATTATAACGAATTTAAAATTTAAAAAAGTGATTAACCAAATTTGTAAAAATTGATTTGTAAACCAATTAGTAGTAACACAGAAAAATGTGAACATTAGCACAGAAAAATATAAATTTGTTAAATGGTGTATACAAGTATGTATAATGATACACCTATAAATTTATTTAAAAAGAAAAACAGGTTTGATGGTTTGGAGTCTTAAAGTTAAATTTTTTTTAATATAAATGTGATATTGATTTAAATTGTTTTTATAAAATGATTTTTTAAAATGTTAAAAATTATTTATAAATTAAAAATGATTTTATAAAATCAGCTTTCCAATGCAAAAACCCATTTTCAAATGAAAAAAATAGATTAATTTTCAAAACCAATTTATTTATTTTTAAAATCAGCTTAAAAAGATTTATTACGTACTTTTATAACTAGTAAATAGTCGATTTTTTTTCATTTAAAATCAGTTTGATTTACGAATGTAAGTCACATTTATGATTAAGTGAGATAGAATTTAGTTTTCTTGCTAACCTTACCTATAGTTAACATTCTTACATGTACTAAAAGTGTTAAGGAAGAAATGAAATGTTTTTCTTTGACTTTTTTTTATAGGATACTGATATAATGTGGCTAAGGAATCCCTTCAAACATTTTGAAGAAGATGCAGATTTCCAAACTTCATGTGATAATTTCAATGGCAACCCGTGGGACCTAAATAATGCCCCAAATACAGGCTTGAGCTATGTAAAATCGAATGAAAAAACTATTTGGTTCTACCAATTTTGGTTCAACTCTAGCAAAATTTACCCAAACATTCATGATCAAGATGCATTCAACATGATCAAGATGCACCGTAACGTTTCCAGCATGAACATGAAGATTAGGTTCTTAAGTACAACATATTTTGGTGGGTTTTGCCAGCCCAGCAAGGACTTAAATCAAGTTTGCACGATGCATGCCAATTGTTGTGTTGGATTGGACAACAAAATCAATGATCTTAAAATCTTGCTTCAGGATTGGAAAAATTACACAGCACTGCCTGAGAATGAGAAACAACAATTACATCGTTCTTGGAGTGTTCCACAAAGTTGCAGGTATTGTAGTCGTTAATTATATATAATTTATGTTAACATGTGTAGTTGAGAACTTAAGATAATCTAATATTTTGGTTAACTCCTAATTTTGTCTTTAATATTAAACAAGTTTTATTTTGTTTTATCTCTGTCTTCTGATGATCAAAATTAAAATTATTTTTTCCATAAATATTTTTTTCTCTCTATTACTATTTTTTTTTCTTATTCTTCTATCGCTTTTACTATCAAATCATTAGAACTGCTACTATGACAATTAAAATTATAATTATTGCTGCCACCTAGAAGAAAAGCATAATGGAGAAATTAAAATGGTATTTTATTTTAAGGGGAAAAAATTAATTTTTACTAGAGGACTAAGATAGAACGAAATAAGATTTTTTTTTACCAAGGAAATATAATAGAGCATTTCAAACCCTAGCTATATGATTAATTAAATACTAATAACTCAAAAAAAAGTATTTTCCCAAAGAAAAATATATAGTTTAAAGGATGCTTTAATTTATTATATGTTGTATTAATCGTCCATACTTTTTCTTTCTAGTTTAAGTCTTCGTACTAATAATCCTTTTGACATTATGAAAGGACTTCCTTCCAACGAATGAATCAGAGGAACTGAGGAAGAATAATCTTGATCATGCATGATGACTCATGATATATTACATTTAACTGTAAAGGTACGTAGCATAATCCTTCAACAAACATGTTATTATGTATTTTCATAAGTTGTGAAGAGAACAATTTTTTTTTTATTGACGTAGATTTTATTGATAAAATGACCAACATACAATCTTATACGAGTTTCAAAACAAAGTAAAAAAAAAGCTGACAACAAAAAGGGCATGCCCAAAAAAAAAAATAGTATTATTGTAAAAGAAAGAATAGAAGAATAAAGAAACGAGTGTTATATGCTACTTTTAATTTCTTTTTACCACTATGAATAGGTTTTGAAGGTTGGACCATTGTATCACCCAATCTTGAATCATCACTGCAAAGGATTCAGCTTGTCATGACATTCGTTTAGTTGAGTACAGTCATCCACGAAACTCTGTAAACTAGAAACAGCTGAGATAGGGTGCATGCTATGGTAATATATATATATATGTATAGATGGCTGGATAGATATATAGCTATCATCAATTATCATATATGGAATATATCATATTATTTTTTGTTTATTGTTAAAATAAGATTAGATACTCGATCTCTTCATTCTATATATACAAAAGCTATTTCATCATATAATTAGCCCGAAGACATAGAAGAAAAAAAAGGAAAAGAGACAAGTTATTACTTATTAGGAATTTGGAACAAAAACAGACTTGATTTCATGAATTAATATGGAATCATGTACTGTTTGTTACGTCACAATTTATTTTTCGTTTGGTTATGGGTTACGCTATATATAACAAGTTAACATATATATTACTGATTTTACTGCTATAATATAAACTATATAAAAAATACAATTTAAGTCCAATTCGCCCAACCTGCGTATATGTTCCTATTCAACCTGAATTTTGACAATAATATCTGATTCGCAAGTAGTTGTGATATTGGAAACTGGATGTTAACTATATCCTTAGCTTAGTGCTCAAATTAATCCTTAAAACTGGGCTGTTCGTCAAATTTATTTTTAAATAATTTTATTTATAGGATTAGTTTTCGAAACATTAAAAATTAATTATATTCTTCCTTCTATTACTCAATTAATAATTTTGGTTAATAATTTTTCCCATGAAAATTGAAAGATCATCACTAAAAAAGAATTGTTGTCTTTTTGCGTAATTAATGTTATAACTTTTTAATTCATTTTTTATGGTAATCACATAAAACGGCGTTGTTTTCATCGAAACAACTATGAATTAAAACGTTATTTTTAGGATGCTCATATCACTTAACGTTTAACGTGAATAATTATTAACAAAAATTATTAATGTAGAAACAGAAGAATCAATTTGATTACTATTAATTTTTAAAGACTATTTCTATTAACAAAATTTTTAGGAGACAAAAATTATAAAATATATTTTTGTTAAGGTTTTTTCTTTTGGTTGATTGATTATTTCGATTATTTAAGAAAATAATGTTAATTTGTATAATGTTTTTAAAGTAAATCCTAATTCCAATGGCAACCAGCAAACCCAATAGCAACACATCTTAATTCTTTGGCCGCTGCACCCTCCTCTCTGAGCAGCTATGACTTCCCTTTACTTATTCAACAGTTCCGCCATGAATTCTTTCCCTTCATCCTTTCTTTCCTTTTTCTTCTTTCATTTTTTTTTAATTTCCTCCCCCTTCTTTATTTCATCGTGTATGTCTTTCAATTTTTTTTTAAAAAAATTATAATTATTTTCATCAAAGACAATATTCTCTAAAAAATACATTCACATAAAAAGGACAATTTTTTTAAAAAAAATATGAATAATTTTGAATAAAGCCTTAAGGATAATAAAAAAAATACTTATCCCGTAAAATAAAAAGTTATATATACATACAAAAATCAATCATCAAATTGGACAACACGTATTTATTATTAAATTGTAAGAAATGATTTTTTTAATAACAAAAGTTATATTTTAAAATTATATTTTTGTTATAATTTTTTTAAATGTATTATTAATTAATATATTTATACAATTACTCCTAGGAAGATGAAAAAACATTTTTATTTTCATGAAGATTTGACTTTTTAAGCCACCTTTTAAAAGAAGGAGCAACGCTTGTGAAGTTATAATGCTTTTCTAATATATTACAATAACCTAACCATTCAATTTATCATTCAATAGTTAAAATAAAAATTTTTTTATATAAAGATAATTTTAAAATATTTATTGTAGTATCCATTATTTATTTAATATCCTATCATTCAATATATATTATATATTTTTTGTATAAATATATTTTTTCAATAATTATTAAAGATACATAAATTCATGATTAATAAAAATTAATATGTTACCATATAATAGTATAATTATAAATAAAATGAATAAAATAGGGTATGTATTATAAATTAAATAAGACAAATAAATAGATTATTATTCTCTTAAATAGATAAATACGATAAAATTAATTTGAAAACATTATTTATTTGTCAAAATCTGCATATTTTTCAAAATCTTTATTTTCATAATTTAATAGTTATTATATCAATGATCAATCCGCTAATAATAAATTCTTTCTCCAGATAAAATTTCTAATTGAACCAAGATCATGTGGTATGTGCGATCTCTTTCTTTCTCACCCACACACCTAAATTAAGAAGCAATGAAGAAGCAGGATTAATATTATTTAGTATTTAGGCACACCGCACACCATTTGTCCTTAAGCAAGTTTTATATATGAACCTGGATTGCCGGAGCGATTAATTCTTGCAGCAACTTTCAGGCCCTTAAGGCTTAAGCAATGGTTATTTGACTTATTTCAATTTTGAAATATTTTTTTTTCTTATAATGTCCCCGGTTCGAAGATGAAGAATTAATCCACTCCGAATTTAAATTCTATTTAAGAGTTTGTTACTGACCTATGGATTGTTACATGTACAAAATGAAATTCGAATTTTAATACTATATTTATTTATTAAGCGGACTAATGAGCTAACTAATAAGTCAATCCTAAAGATATTATTATATTTATAGATAAATTCTATCCAAAGACAAGTAATTAATAAATAATTTAGTACACACCCACCAATTGTTTTTTATTATTTTAAGAGAAAATTAGTATTTTTTTTTATTGATATTAGGTTTAGGTCAAACCAAAATCCCTATTTCCCACATGGTCATCCAATTCGAGGTTTTCAATTTCAGATAGAATTTCTTTATGGTATTATGTACCCAGTTTAAAGTTAAAAAATGTGGTATCTGTTACAGTTAATCAATGTATTTAATTTTGAGCAATATCTCAAAGACTCAAATTGTCCTATAATAAAGTTAGACAAAAACAAAAAAAAACCTTCTCACATTGTCCTCCATGGTACCCAATTTCTTAATTCGTGGTCCCGGCTCCCATGTTGCAGAGTAGTAAATTAAAAGCAAGCTAAAAATAAATATTACAAACAAGTTAATTATAATAATAAGATAATAAACTTTGACTCTATTGCAACTATCAAAAAGAAGTGAAATGAATATAAATTCATACACGTTATTATATATTAAGTTCTTTAGATATATCAAATACTACTATTCTTCCTTGGTCATGCACATATATATATGCTATATGCCTATATGAAATATAATATAACAAAGACTCTTCAAATCTAAATATGAAACCCTCACGAAATGATAATTTATTTATTTAGATCACATTAGGTTATAAGTATGTTCCATTCTCTAACAAACAAGAAAGTGTGGATTTTCGCCAAAAGTGAAACTGATAATAAGCATATCAATCTGAAAGGAGTATTCAAGTTGCGAGGGCGTTCTCATCTCTCAAGTCTCAATTACTGTAAGTTTCTTTTTTTTTTTTCCCCTCTTCTTCTTAATTTTCTTCATGGATGATTATTAATGAAAAATGATTTAGAGTCCTAATTCATAAGCCTAATTATCCTCCTAATTCTAAATAAAGAGAGTTTTACATCTTTTACATTTTTTATGTTTTTAAAAAATAATATTAATATTTGACAAAATAAACTATCTAAATATCAATGATTTGTTAATGACATTTGAATAGTTTTATCAAATAAAATCATTTTTTCATAAATAATTTTGTTAGAGCATGTTTAGTTTTGATATTTTTTTATTTTTTTCTAACAGAATGATGAAAAGATAGGAGGATGTCCAAGATTAAAATAATAATTAAAAAATGAGCCAAGCAAATTAAGAGTGAGATAATAAGGTATCAATTTATTATATACACACACCATATCAAATAGTTTTGTTAATACTTAAATTTTTTATGGATGGTTTTTTTAATTTTTTCTAGAAAAAAAATTGATAATCATAAATAGCTATATGTTTTTTATTTTAGTTTTTATTTTTATTTATTAATTACTATTGAACTAAATGAAAAATATTAAATGTTATAAATATTAATTAAATTAAATATAACAAGTTTGGATTATTATCGTCTATTATTACTCTTGTGTTAATTCCCAGAATTATTGCCATTTTATAAACAATTACCATTTGGATTCTTTTTTTCTCGTATCAATTGCATTTGGATTCTTTTTTTCTCGTATCAATTATACAATTGATACGAGGCAAACGCATTTGCATTCATCCAAAGCCTAAGGCACCATTTGAATTTCTACATTCTTAATATCAAAGTCAAATGGGCTAACTTCTACATTTCTTCTTTTTTTTTTAAATTCAATTTCTACATTTCTTTATCAGCCTACGGTTTAGCTATACAAGAATTAAGCAATGGAGGCATTTCAGAGTATGAAAGCTTTGGTTGCAAGAGATGGTTATAGCACTCTGTTAGTGCGAAGGCCCATGCAGGCAACAATGTTGTGTGTTGGATGTGTTGTGTTGTTGATGTTCTTGATATGCAACTATTCTTCTCCCTTTGGAGTTTCAGCTATCTCACATTACTTCAATAATGCTCTCTTAACAAAGGCAAGTCTATCTCTATCTCTCTTGTTTCTCTCTTACTATCTTTCTACTTTAATTTTTTGTGATACCCTAATGAAAACTTAATCAATGTCTTCCAGAAAAATTTCTTCATTTTGACCATTGAACAAAGAATTTGAGATTTTGATTTTCTTATGTCACAAAAATATTATCTTTATCTAAATTGAAAGTGTTGCTATTTTTTAACACACTTTATAAATATGACTAAATTCAAAGCCTTCATGAAGAGTTTTTTTTTTTTTTTTTTAACTCTATTAGAATAGTTGCCTGAATTTTTATATTCGATCTTGTATAATTATTAATTTAGCGTTTTTCAATAATTTTTAAAAAAATATTCTTAAAGTCGTTACTTTGCTTTCGTGTATTCATTTGTTTTTTAGTGAGAGCTTGAACACAATTAGAAATGCGTACACATACAAACTGTTTATAACACTAAACAACTTTGGAAGTCATTGACTTTTTAGGTATTTTAGGCATATAGTTGTCAAATTGAAATCCAACTTGTGAATGAAAAATAAGTCTTGTATTTTTTAGGGTTAAATATTATCTTGATCTTTATAATTTTGATCGAAAATCAAAATCGTCCTTAATATTTATTTTATAGACATAATACATGAGAGAGTTTAATAACGTCACTTGATTCATATAATTTTTCATAAATTAATATGATTACTATTTAAAGGATTTACTCTCAATATAAATTCACCAAACATATTTCAATTTGCGATACTTGCTTAAGGCTTAATTGGACTGTGTCAATTCTTTTGTTTTCTTTTTTTTTATTTAAATTTTGGGTCAGGCTAGAATAATACATTTTCATTGATCGGCTAATGCCAATATTCAATCCTGGCCACATCCTAGGTAAAATATTATAAGTCTTCCCACCCCTAATGTTAATTAGTTGGCCCAAATTAATTAACTTACTAGAATTAGGCCCATTTATCCATTTCAAAAGAAATAAGATTAGGCCCATTAGAGAGTTGCTTATTGGAAAATCAATCTCAATAATGTTTTCGTGAAATGGTGGTTTAACAATAAGTTCACCAAAATAAAATAAAAAAACAATAAGTCAATAATGTTGTCCCACATGTGCAAATTGCCTTGCTAGGAAAAGTGTTAGTTTACAGCTTGGTCTTCACTTTTGGGACACACCCCTTACTGAAGTGGTGCAATTTCTTGTTGATGATGATCATGGAATATCCTTACCTCGTCTTGTTTAATCTGTAGTTTTCTGGGCCATTGGCTCCTTTGCTTACCAAAACAATAATATTGTCTCACTTGTACAATCCATCCAGAATAATAATAATGTTATCTCCTCTTTCATTTAGCAGGAGAAACATGAATCGGAGCTAGAGATCATTCTAAGAAATGCATCAATGGAAAATAAGACAGTCATCATCACAAATTTGAATGATGCATGGGCAGAACCAGGTTCTATATTTGATGTATTCCGAGAGAGCTTTCAGATTGGAAACCAAACACAACAATTCTTAAATCATTTGGTGGTAATTAATTGGGACCAAAAGGCACATGCACGTTGCCAAGACATACACCCACATTGTTATCAAATTGAATCAAAGACTGAAAATGCCACATTTTCAAAGGAAGCATTTTTTATGACCCAAGACTACCTCCACATAGTTTGGAAAAAAATTGAGTTTCTTGGCCTTGTTCTTCAGTTGGGCTACAATTTTGTGTTTACGGTGCGTACAATTTTTGTTCTCTTAAATCTATATCTTCTTCATTTTATACCCACAAAAATTTTATTTGTGCCAATAAGGATTATACGTTGGTTAACATCCAATTGCAGGCAAAATTTTTCATAATTATTTTGTTGTCAATAAAAACCAAATAGATCCATGATGGAGCAGTACTTAACCTGTCGGGTTGGGAATACCATGAGAAACCAAAAAAAAAGAAACCAAATAGATGGCATGTACTTAATTTGGCTGCGGTTCACTACAGAAACAAAGATTGAGATTTAATATCTCCAAGAAATAGGAGTTAGAAAACTAAAATTTTTAGGAACGAAGACTAAAACTTTATAGAATAATTCTATTCCCACATCAAAATCAGCCACCATGTATAATACACATTAAAATATAAAATATATATATAATTTAATTCATTTTTAGTGTATATTTTGTATTTCAATATAAATTATATACTGATAGCTAATTTTAGTGGCTGATTTTGATGTATGCCTAATATAACTCAACTTTATAATAATTTTTTTCTTTAAATACTTTTATTTAACTTTAAAAATTTTAATACTAATATTTTTTGTTGTCCCCAACAACTTAACTTATTCTCTATTTACTGATGATTTTAATAATTAAACAGTTCAGTTTCTATAAAAGTTTGTCCTAAGGATCTATCAATCCTCATTCTATAGGAACAAACTTAAACACAAGGAGCTAATTGTCCAATTAGTAAAATAGTTAGAAATCGATTTGATAATTAAGAACAGTAAGAAATGGAGTAGTCCTTTCCATGAATTATCAGCTATCCGGCAAATTAAATGTTTTTCTTTGACTTTTTATAGGATACTGATATAATGTGGCTAAGGAACCCCTTGGAACACTTTGAAGAAGATGCAGATTTCCAAACTTCATGTGATTATTTCACTGGCAACTCCTCGGACCCAAATAATGCTCCAAACACAGGCCTCAGCTATGTAAAATCCAATGAGAAAACTATTTGGTTCTACCAATTTTGGTTCAACTCTAGCAAAATTTACCCAGACATGCATGATCAAGATGCGTTTAACATGATCAAGATGCACCCTAACGTTTCCAGCATGAACATGAAGATTAGGTACATAAGCACAACATATTTTGGTGGGTTTTGCGAACCTAGCGAGGATTTAAACCAAGTTTGTACTATGCATGCTAATTGTTGTATTGGATTGGACCACAAAATCAAAGATCTTAAAATGCTGCTTCAGGATTGGAAAAATTACACGGCATTGCCTGAGAATGAGAAACAACAATCACATCCTTCTTGGAGTGTTCCACAAAGTTGCAGGTAATGTAGTAATTAATAACTTATGTTAACATGTGCACAAAGATATAGTTAAGAATAATAAAGGGTACAAGTCTTATTTTAGTTCGTATTATTTTGATTAAATCTTAATTTTACTTTTAACATTTAAAGCGTTTTATTTCGTTTAATTTTTGTTTTCTCATGATTAAAATTAAAATTATTTCTTCAAAAAAATATTTTTCTCCCTTCTATTATTATTTTCTTTTTCTCTTGTTTTTCTGCCACTTTAACTCTTAAATCACTAGAGCCTATAATTATTGGCGCTACTTAGAAAAAAAATCAAAATGGAAAAAATATATCTTTTTAAGAAAAATTTTTAATTTTTGACTGAAGGTTAAAATAGATCGAAGGAAGACGTTTTGGACAATAATAAAATTTTCAAATGCTAGGGACAAAGTTAGAGATTAAAGTAGTACTTTACTTAATAATAAATTTTAATTTATATTTTTTATTCTTAATATTTTTTAAAATTTTAAAAATATCCATAAATTTTAAATTAATTTTATTTTTTCTCTCAAAATTTTAATTTATATTTATTTATTATCGAATTTTTTTATAGTTGTATTAACCGTCTACGTACTAACACAATATATCTATCATTTTGACTTTATGAAAAGACTTCCTCCCAACGAATGAAGAATCAGAGGAACTGAGGAAGAATAAACCTTGACCATGATAACTCGTGGTACTACATTTAACTATAAGGTACGTAGAATAATCGTTCAACAAACACGTTCTTATATATTTTCATAGTTGTGAATAGAACAATTTTCCAACTAATTTTATTATATTTTTAATCTCTGTTCTAAAAGTACACACGATATGTATATTTTTATCTATTATTAATTATCTTTGAGATGTATTTTTATCTTTTTGAATTTTTTATGTGTATTTTTATCTAACAAAAAATCTTTTGTATGCGATTTTGTCCATTTACTCATTTTGAATTTATGTAGATTTTGTACTTTTTGGCAGAATAGTGCTTACTTTTGTTACCTCTATGAATAGGTTTTGAAGGTTGGACCATTGTATAACTCAAAATCTTCAATAATACACTGCAAAGGATGTAGGTTTTCATGACAATCGTTTTGTTGAGTACTTGAGGAAACTCAGTAAACTAGACTTAGACTTAGTGAATAGAGTGAATGCTAAGCTCGAGAGAAAAAAATAACCAAGATGTGAAGATTTTGTTTGATAAATAATTGAATAGCTATGGTATGAAATGTATTATTTTTTTTGTTTATTTTAAAAATAAAATTAAATACTCTTCGTTATTCTATGTGTACAAAAGCTATTTAATGTTTTACGTTAACAATATTAAATTAAAAAATAAATAGATTCATAGTTTACAAATTTATGGACAAATTTAGAGTATTTGTTATTGTAATTTGTTCTTTAATCAATAATTGAGAGATGTTACTTAGATAATTTTTATTTCAAAGGTTTAAAAGATAATATTGATTTTTCTAGTAGTTAGATTAAATATAATTTTAATTAACATTTCCCGACTTCACAACTATAAAAATGTGTAATATGCAAATATGTAGATGAATAAGAATAAATCTATGTGTATTTTTATATATATCATTTAGTAATACGAAAAATGTAAATATTAGTATAGAAAAATTTCTGTTTCTATATTAATGGTACATTTTTTTGTGTTGCCAAATAATATATACAGATATAATGATATATCTAATATTACTAATATTAGTGTTTATGAATAATTACTAGATCAAATCATTATATTGAAATAAACTTTTTTAAATATAATAATAAATTCAAAAGATAATTAAAAGATGGCGGCAAAAGGAAAAATTAGGTCAAACCAATTTAATGATGATGATTACTATATGTATACACGCGTTACAAAATTTTTATCTTACCTTCTTTTTGGTTTTTTTTTTTTTTTTTTCACGTGTTACTTTTTTGTGACTAAAGATTTATTACGTCTTACCTTTTGTATAGTGAGAATGGAATGTTTATTTTATTCGACCGTGCTACGAAGCAACAATAGAAAATTAATAGGGAGTCAATAAATATAATTAAAAAAAAGAGAAATTAAAAAAAGGAAAAAAATAGCCTATTAATTATTTATTGACTAATAAATTATAGACTCACTAAATTTTCTCTATTTTATTAAGAGTAATGCTAGGTAATCAATAAAAATTCAGCCAACATTAGTAAATAACTTGAATTAGATGTTCTATTTCCTTAGGTCTTGGATGTTCTGTTTTTAGGTTTCGAATATTTTGTTTGTAAAGTTAATTAATAGCTACTTTAGATTTCGGATGTTCTATGATTTTTATTGTGCATGTTCTATTAATAATAGTTATGAATGTTCTACTTTTTGTTGGCTGATTTGTTGGTTTGAAAATTATTGGTTGTCTATACTTTCTATTTTATTAAAGAAAAAATATAGGTAACCAATATTTTTCTAACCAACAAAGCAGCCAACAAAAAGTAGAACATTTGTAACAATTATTTATAGAACATCCACAATAAAAGAAATACAACATCTGAATCTTAAAGCAACCAATAATCAACAAAAGAAATAGAACATTCGAAACTTATAAACAAAACATCTAAAATCTAAAAAAATAAAACATTCAATATAAATTATTAGTTAATATTAATTGATTTTTTATTGGTTATCTAGCATTATTGTTTATTTTTTATTATAAATAGAGAGAGACAGGAGGCACAACTGCGCTTTAGTTTTGGTCAATAATAATGTAAGGAACTGGGAAGTGAGAAGTGAGAACTGCTCGTTTTGAGTCTTTCACCAGCACTGATACATCAGGTTCTGTGACTATTTATTTTTATTTTTTATTTTTTCCTTGCACGCACACATACACAGAGGTTATTAGGTTGTAAACTTGATATATTATTATTGGTGACCATTATTATCCTCTTCCTTTTCCTCTCTCTCATGGTAACAATATTAAGTTAGGGTCATTCTACTGTACTTACCATCTTTATCTTCATATGATGATGACTAAACATGTATGATGTAAGATTTGACATGAAGTGCAATTTCATAGATAAACTCATATAAAGAGATCCACCGTATGTAACTATATTTTTTTTTTGTTGTCAACCCTACCCAAATCCAAATCCACGACCCGATCCAAATCCCATTCCCTTCTCATGTTCTCATCGAAACTAGCAGTAACGCCTCCTTCCTGGAAAAAAAAAAAAAAAGAAAAAAAACAAAAGCCTTCTTCTTTATTAGGGATGTATGTATACTAGTATATATTTTACTAAATCTATTATGTTGTATAATACAAAAATACTTCTTGTATAAGTACTACTGTGTTGTATACAGTAATTAACTTTATTCAATAATACAATTCATTTCTTTCTTTCTTTTCTCTCTCTCTCTTACTTTCCTTTCCAATTTCATCTTCTTCTTTCTGTTATCTTCATTCACAGATCTGCAACTACAGATCTTCATCATTAGGCTTTGCATTAACATGGTATCAAGAGCATAATCAACGATCCTCATGGCTCTTCTCGTCTCCGCGCAAAACAACTTCAAGAATGGACTTGTGCCACTTGCAGATAAATTAGATGAGAACAATTTTTGGAGCTGGAAGAAGAGTGTGTTGCTCACAGTCAGAACCTTGAAGCTTCAAGACCATCTCTCCTTCGACAAAATTCCACCCCAGTATGAAGAAATCGTGGAAGCAGAGGCTGATTCTGATTCTGCATCAAAGAGTGGTGTTACCGCCACTGATTCTACTGATAAATCGAGGAAAGGGGCGAAATCCGAAACCAAGACAATCCAAGAATCCCAGAAATATCTTGATTGGGTACAAAATGATTGTGCCCTAATGACGTTGTTGGACGCGTCAATGACACTAACATACAAAAACAAGGTGGTTAGCTGCTCCAGTTTTGCAGAAGCTTGGGAGCTCATTCATCATATCTTCACTGCCTCATCGAACACGAGGATTCAGAGCATAAAGAATCAGCTTTGTGACACAAAGAAAAGCGGCACCGTGAGTGAGTATCTTCAAACCATCAGAAATCATGTTGATTCTCTACACTCTTTGGGTCACACCTTCACCGAATCGGATCATGTACAAGCAATTCTTGATGGGCTTCCAGATGAATTCGAAGGGTATGTGACC
>JASCZI010060505.1:70038-91111 GCA_036250425.1 Stylosanthes scabra
GTCATACTTTTTAGGGATTGAGGTTGATTATACTAACTCACATAAGCTGATTTTAAAGCAAGAAAAGTATGCCAATGATTTATTACTTAAAGTGGGCATGGTTGAGTCTAAACTAATGCTTACACCTATGATTGGAAATCTGAAATTATATGCGAATGATTCTGAACAATTTGATGAACCTAGGAAGTATAGGAGTGTTGTTGGAGCATTACAGTATTTGTGTATTCAGGGACGGATGCAAGTATATAATTGTGGGGGAAATTGCCCCCATTAAATCTTTGAAAAATACTAATAAGTATATGTGTGAATGTATGAATGCCCCCACAATGATAACATGTTTGCCCCCATAGTTAAAGAATTTCTGTTGTTGTGTAAAAATATTGACATTATAAAATATTAATACAATAATAAAAAGTATTTATCTCATTAAAATTTGACTAATATACTTTAAATAACTTTAAATATCTAAATATATTAATAAAAAAATCTATTATATTTTTGTATATTACTTTTTGCCCCACTATGAAAAATTTCTGGATCCGTCATTGTGTGTATTACTAGACCTGATCTTTCCTATGCAGTAAATAAGTGTTCCCAATTCATGCAAAAGCCCACTATTGCTCACTGGAAAGCCATCAAGAGAATTCTAAGATATTTGCAAGGTACAATACATCTAGGCATGTCTTTTACAAGCTGTACTGACTTTCGGTTACTTGGTTTTTCTAATGCAGACTGGGCTTCAGATCTTGATGATTGAAGGAGTACATCCGGCTATTGTATCTACATGGGAAGTAACTTAATTTCATGGAGATGTGCCAAGCAATCCAAGGTGAGCAGATCAAGAACAGAGGCAGAATACCGGGCAATTGCAACTGCACAAACAGAGATTATGAGCATCCAATTGCTGCTAGGAGAACTGTAGATTTCAGAAAAGATATATATCGCCAACCATTTACTGTGATAATATGAGCAGCTGCCACCTCACTGCTAATCCAATAATGCATGGGAGATCTAAACACTTAGAAACAGATCTTCACTTCATAAGAGATCTAGTTTTACAAAAGAAATTGTTTGTAGTGCATATCAGCTCACAGGATCAATTGGCAGACATCATGACAAAGCCATTATCCATAAAGCTGTTTGATAGGTTTAAAGCCAAGCTTAGGCTGTGTTAATCCCTGCCTAACCTTGAGGGGGGTATTAGGGATGTATCTATAGTAGTATGTATTTTACTAAGTCTATTGTGTTGTATACAAGAATACTTCTTGTATAAGTTAGCTAGTATAAGTACTACTGTGTTGTATACAGTAACTAACTTTACTCAATAATACAATTCATTTCTTTCTTTCTTCTCTCTCTCTTACTTTCCTTTCCAATTTTATCTTCTTCTTTCTGTTATCTTCATTCACAGATCTGTAACTACAGATCTTCATCTTCAGCCTTTGCATTAACATTCTTCCTTCTTTATGGATGCAACCATTGCTCATCTCTCACCGTCGCCAAAGCTCCTGCTTGGTCATCCTCCGCCACATCCAAGCCAGAGCGTGTCATCACTTTGATTGGAGCAAGATGCATTGTTGCCACTGCTGGGTCGTTCTCCATCGAGCCAGCAAAACTCATCACCGGGTGCCCACGATTCCCGTCTTCCAAAGCCGCCGAGAACGCCGGTGATGGTTGATGCTAGTTGGATCTGAGCTTCGAATATTCAGTAGTGCTTCTTGGTTTGTGTAGGTCTCCGCCACTAATTGCCCCTCCTTTGGATATTCCGTTGTGGCGGGTGAGCTCTCCGATTTGTACGTTGACGTCAAAGCTCCTCGCTCATCCAATCAATCCATAAGTCATAGATGCCTTTGATATCCTTATTCACCAATCTTGTTTTCTCACCAATAAACTGGTTGTTGTGATACCACTGTTTCCCATCAAGCTTTCTGCAGAATTGAAACTCCATCAACAACGATCATGGAAGAATCGTGTCTTCAAACTTGAAGAGTGTAATAGAAGGGGATTGGGTTTGGGCTCGGGGCGGATGTGCGGTTTGGGTAGGTTAGGGGCATAAGCTCAGGACAAATAAAAAAATACATATGTCCATAGCTGTTCCACATGATTCATCATCTACCACGTGCAGTCACCATTACATGCTTACAGTTATAGTAAGAACCATAGAAGTTTCTTTAAGCTAGTTCATATAATGTCAATGAATTGTTGCTCAAATAATGTTTATCTCTTTTTCCTAGTAAAAGTTTTGGGTTCAAATCTTTCCTTAACATGTTGGCCTACCTTATACCCAAACTACATAAAATGCAAATTGCGAAAACCAGTGAACTACCAACCTGGTCCCTGTCCATTTACTCGAACGACATAGTGGCCCCCTGACAATAAAAAAGCACCGTTGCGGCCCTCGTCCATGGTCACCGTGACACAAGGTGGTCCCTCCGTGAATTTCTTCGTCAAACACAAACAAAAGTGGCTGACGTGTCACGTTAAGTTGCTTGCGTGGCCGTTAACTGCCAAGTTGGAATGGACATGGGCCGATTTGGCGCACCCAAAAGGAATGATTAGGGTTCGGTTTGTCTTATTTTAAGTTGCCAAGTTGGAGAAGTATGAAATGAACAGAGGTCGATTTGGCGCACCCAAAGGAAATGGCTAGGTTCGATTTGTCTCATTTTAAGTAATGTTAAATTATAATACCTATGACATCATGTTGATGATATAGCGATGAATGATGAACCTGGAAAGAACATAATGGACCAAAATAAAGTTGAGTGCCTAAAGATTCTCACCAAAGATAGAAAATGGATAAGCTACAACCTACAAGCCATATTAAACCATTATTATGATAGGTGTCCACTATTATTATGATATTAAATAATAATGGAAATAGTATTTATGCAGTGAGCTATATAGTATATATATTAACATGGATATAAAAGAAGTTAATTCAATAGCCATATATAGTATATATATTAACATGGATATAAAAGAAATTAGCACAATAATAAGACTTTAGCACAAAAAGTTGGGATTTTTTTTAGCTTTGTTTTATTTTTTATATATTATAATGATTACTCCCATCACAGTATCCTTTAAACTACTATAGGGACATATATAATTAAATCAAAGATCTTGTATCTCAGATGTTATTTTATAAATACCTCATTTTTTGGCACATAAATATATTATTTCTATTATTTTTAGGTTCATAATTGATCGTTGTATCAATAACACGATGTCATAGATATTATAATTTAACCCAAACTTAAAATGAGGCAAATCAAATTCTAACCATTCTCTTTAGGTGTGCCAAATCGACCCTTATCCATTCATACTTCTCAAACTTGGCAACTTGAAATAAGATAAATCGAACCCTAACCATTCCTTTTGGGTGCGCCAAATCGGCCCCTGTCTATTTCCTACTTCTCCAGCTTAAAAACCTAAAATGGGACAAATCGAACCCTAACCATTTCTTTTGAATGCGCCAAATCGGCCCTTGTCCATTCCAGCTTGGCAGCTAACGACTACGCAAGCAACTTAACGTGACACGTCAGCCACTTCCGTTTGCATTTGACGAAAAAACTCACGGAGGGGCCGCCTTATGTCACGGCAACCATGGACAAGGGCCGCAGCGGTGTTTTTTTATTGTCAGGGGCCGCTATGTCGTTTGGAAAAATAGACAGGGGTCGGATGGTAGTATACTCTTGCGAAAACAACTTAACGGCGGATCAGGTTTTTTTTAAGGTTGCGAAAATCATTCTTATTTTTTCTATTATTTTGCACCGAAAATAATCCATTGTTTCATATCTGTTTTTAGATTTTCACAAATAATTGTGAAAACCAAAAATCTTCCTTACATAAAATTTAGACTTTAAAATTTTAAAAGCGTGGCACTCCTTACTTTTTGTGAAATGCACATTCGCCGAAATAACAAGTATATAAGTAACAATAATCTAAAGATAAATGTGAGAATAATGAAGTACGACAACAACTATTTTAGATGTAAGCCTCTCCTATTAACTGAAATTAGCTCAATTGGTATAAATTATTCTGTGAGATTTTTTCTTACTCATTATCCCGAATCAAAAGCCCAATGTAAAAAAAAAATGTTGGCCTCTCCAGAGTCTCCTTTCTTTAACTGATATCTTTGATTTCGTCTCTCTTATTAAATTTCAACGTTCATTGAATTTCATAATTCAGATTCATGTAATGAAAATATCTGATAAATTAATTATGTGTATTTTTAAAGAAATTTAATACTCCATAATATAATGCGCATTATATTTTTAAATACTACTGCATTAATTAATAGGCACTGCCACTGAATATTATAAAATTAATAGAGGTGCTAAGGTGGTAAGTATTTTTGTTTTTTTTAAGCAGTAGTCTCTCTTGGGTTTAATGCTTAGGAACAAGAAAATGGAATTTCCCGAAATGACTATTTATTTGTCTAATATATTAACAGGTCTTTCAAATAGAATAACTAACATACATCTAATAACCTTGAAATTTGAAAAACCAAACATCAAATAAATTATGAACTTTATAAGTGGCCTAAAACAAATATGACAATTAAACTAATATATTTGTTTATGGCAAAATTCACTGAATCAAACTTCTTGTACTTCTAGTCACCCAAAAAAAAACTTCTTGTACTTCTCCATAAAGGAACAAATGGTCTAATTTATTTTTTTTATTATTCTTTTTTTCACAGCACCCAACTTTTTCTATAAAACTAATTAAGTAATGAAGAGGGCCTCTGTTAATAACTTGATTGCAAGAGATGGATACAATTTTCTCTAATATATACATTAGCTAATGTGATTAGTAGATTATAATTAATCACCAATACATGATGAATAGATGCTGGAGTGAAGCTTATAGAATTTTGTACACATTTTGGAGCGTGCTTTTCTTTTTGAGTTCCCTTGTCATTCATGAATTTCCATCAACTCGATAACATTCTTCCAATTTTGATTATGCAGTGTATATTATTATAGTTGACTAGACATATTTAATTGAATTAATAACCTTACAGGAAGATATCTTTATAGAAATATTCACCTAAGCTATATATATTTTAGGTGGATACTATAATGATAATTTAAAAAATGTCTTCATATGAAATTTTTTTATTTTAATCATTGAATTATAAATTGAATGGTTAAATTTTAGAGTAATACTAGGTAATCAATAAAAATTCAGTCAACATTAACCAACAACTTGAATTAGATGTTTTATTTCTTTAGGTTTCGGATGTTCTGTTTCTAAAGTTAGTTAATAGTTACTTTAAGTTTCGGATGTTCTATAAATTTTATTGTGGATGTTCTATTAATAGTGATTATAAATGTTCTATTTTTTTATTGGTTGATTCGTTGGTTTGAAAATTATTGGTTACCTATACTTTCCCTAAATTTTAATATGTACAAAAACGTTAACATTTTGAAAGAGTCGCTATTTTCATTAAAAATGTAACCCTAAAGGCTAAGTCTTCATATGAAGATGATTTTTGTATCTACATGTTAGTACTCGTCATATCTTCAATGCTTCATGAGATTAGTGGTGCATGAATAAGACTGTTATTGGCTTGGTTTAAAAAAAACTTATATCTAATTATAGACTCCCTTAAATCTAGGGGTGATCATGGCCCGGATTGGCTCAAGGCCCGGCCCGGTCCCGATGAAATTTGGGTCATTTTTTGCCCGGCTTTGAAGCAACCCGAGTTCGGGTCTAAGCCAATAAAACTTACCCAATAAAAATATGAAATCGGGTCTGGGCCTAGGCTCGGGTCACCCGGCCCCGATCCGGTAGCCCGGTAGTATAAAAATAGTATACAACATTAAAATTTATAGTAGTGTAATTGTAAAATTATATATGATATGATTATGTTATACATAAAAATTATGAATATATTACTTCAAACTTTAAAATTTACCCAAATATATTATGAGCCCATTAGACCCACTATTATACGGTCCAACTTCTAGTTCTAGAATTAAAACGTAGATGTTTAATTATATTATATGAGTCAAGAACATAATTCTTTAATTTCGAACAAAAGAGAAAAATTCAAAATTAATAATTTCAATATATGTTAGTTGAGAATTATTGTTGAACATTATTACTGAAAGTTATAACATTTTTTTTCTTTGGATAAATTTATAGAATTCCTTGATTATGTGTAATATAAGTTGTTGTTGTTATTATTATTATTATTGCAAAAAATTATTTGGGGTTAAAATTAATAGTATTATTGCTTATATTATTATGATCGATGATTATAATTTTTCTTTTAATTTAATTCGGGTAGACCCGGCTTCACCCGGGTTTCACCCGGTTTTCACCCGGCCCAAAAAAAAGGAGATTTCATCGGGTTTGAAGCCGGGCCTGAGTCTCAATAATACACCCGAGGTATATTTTGGATCGGGCCTGGGTCAAAGAAGACCCGGCTTCACCCGGTTTCATGTACACCCCTACTTAAATCTATCTAGTTTGTAAAATTAATTATGTTTTTAGTAGCTTTGTAATTAAATATGTTTGCTATTTTTTTCCTCTTTTTCTCTTCACTATTTACTAGTACAAAATACAATACTCTATATTTTTTTCATTTCACCAACCAATGCTCTCTAATTTTGTGAAATCGAATATTAATTAATATTCTTCAACGACCCAATAAATTAAACATTGAATGTGATTAACTTTTTATAAAATGAAAACAAAAATCAAGATTTGTGGATCAAATATGAAAAAATTAATAGGTTCCTAATAATTGCTTAATAAAGTTGTTTACGGCTTGATTAACAGGAAAAGTATGATGATCCGAAGCTAGAGAGTATTCTAAGAAATGCATCGATGAAGAATAATAAGACAGTCATCATTACAAGTTTGAATGAAGCATGGGCAAAGGCAGGTTCATTATTTGAAATATTCCTACAAAGCTTTCATATTTGAAACCAAGGGGCGAAGCTATGTGTTGGAAAAGGGGCAATGCCCACACAAACCTTATAAAATTAGCAAAAAAAAGTATTTATAATTTTGATTTAGCTTCTCTTAAAATTATATTTTAGCCCATCCTATTAATTATATTTTGGTTTTTGGCTTTTTATTGAAATAAAATAATTTTATAAATATATGTATTGTATATTTGTGA
Source organism: Stylosanthes scabra (assembly GCA_036250425.1). NCBI lineage: Eukaryota > Viridiplantae > Streptophyta > Magnoliopsida > Fabales > Fabaceae > Stylosanthes > Stylosanthes scabra. Next base: position 77,180 of record JASCZI010060505.1, read on the forward strand.
ATAGATATATGTATTATTTAAATTATTTTAAAAGTAAATTTTATATTTTAATATGTATTTTGTATTGATGATTAATTAATAATTAATTTTTTATATAAATTTAGTATAATTCATTTTATATAAATGAATAATGTGTGTATATATTTATTATAGTTTAAATATACTATTAAATCACTTTTAATATTATTATAAAATAATTAAAATATTTAAAAATATATAATAAAATTATTAAAAATCAATTTTTTAACTCTTAAAAAAATTTCTTCTTGCTCTAACAAATAGCCTAGCTTCGCCACTTGTCTGTTGAATCACTTGGTGGTAGTAACTTGGGACCAAATTGAAAGGCTTTTCTTCGTTGCCGCTTTGCACCCACATTGCTATCAAGTTGAATCAAAGAGGAGCAACAACAATGACACATCAAGGGAAGCATTTTTCATTTTTTTTCTTGACCAAAGATTACCTCCACATGGTGTGGCGAAAGATTGAGTTCCTTGGCCATGTTCTTCAGATGGGCTACAACTTTGTCTTCGCAGTATGTACATACATATAATTTTTGGTTATCTCATATCAATTTCAATGAAGAGGAATGCTACATAATCATTATCATTTTTAATTTAATTTAGCCATTATTTAACCATCAACATTGATAAGTGTTGATTAAAGTATGATATTAAACAACAAATTAAGATGTAGAGAGTTGATGGTTAAAAATGATGGCTAAGATAAATTAAAATTGATGGTTATCTAACATTTTTAATGAATTAGTTGAAATTTACTTTGATATATATTGACAGTTTCATAGTGTGATTCTTTTCATATATATGTAAATTTCGTTTGATTATATACGGTCATAGAGTCTATTTATTATAATTGTGAATATATTTGATTATATTGTTCATGAAATTTGATTATAAATATAAAATTTTGATGAAAATTTTTTGGTGAAGAGTGAACTTCGACAAAAAATAAGGTTAAAGTTAAAACTGCTAAGAAGAATGTGCATTGCATATAATTTCTTTTTTATTATTATAAAATGAGACATCTTTATTTTTCATTGAAAAACCTTATTCGTGATGGCATTACCCAATTTTGACATGTAACAAAAAGTTTTGAATTTTGACGTCTAAATTAAGAAACTTAATTAATTGTAGATCCAACATTGCCGCCATAATTTCTTGAATATTTTTCATGTATTCCTGTGCAGGGTAGCGATATATTATGCTTAGGAATCTATTCAAACAGTTTCATAAAGATGCAGATTTTCAAATTTCTAGTGACAATTTCAATGGCAACTCATTAAGCCTAAATAACGGTCCAAACACAGGGATCAGCTATGTAAAATCCAATGAAAAAACTATTTAGTTCTACAAGTTTTGGTTGAATTCTAGAAAGAAGTACCCAAATATGCATGATCAAGATGTGTTCAACATGATCAAAAGGCTCCCTCTCATCTCAAGTATGAACCTCAAAATTAGGTTTCTTAGCCCGGAATATTTTGCGGGATTTTGCGATTACTACAAGGATTTGAACAAGATTTGTACCATGCATGCTAATTGCTGTGTTAGATTGAACAACAAGATAAATGATCTTAGCATCTTTCTTGAAGATTGGATCGGAGCATGTACATGGCATATTACCTCAAACTATGAAAAGCAATAAGGCACATTATTATCATTCTTAGGGTCGTGGGCCACGAACATGCTAGTACTATCCTAGTAGTGTAGAAATATAAAATTATCATATAGCTATAGCCTATAGGCAATCGAATTGGTTTTAATAAATATCCATGTTATATGAATGTATTCTTAATAACAAATAATAAAATTTTATATTATATATATAATAAATGAATTTTGATTGTCGTATAATAATTTCGTTAAATTTTCTAGCCGCGTATAGTTAAAAGATTTTAGAACAAGATTTTAGAGTCTTGTTAAAATATCAATAACAGGAAAACTCAAGGGTTAACAATTTTAGCCCATAATTTTGGCTAATACACATATTCGTTTGCTCAAATTTGTAGTCAGATTCTGCTTATGGTACCATTACCTGCTATCAACAAAGTGCTTTCGTTGATTACTCAAGAAGAGAAACACCGTGCAATTGGTGCTAACTACTCTAGTTCACCTTCAAAATAGGTGGCATTTAAAAAAAAATCAGAATTCGAATGCAAATCCAAATCCTCCTTGTTAGTGGATGATTAATTATGTAAGATAAGTTAGTTAGAAATGTACCCAATGTGGCAATGATTAGTTGCTAAATGTTGCAACTTGTTAATTATGCAGTTAATTTTTTACACACCAAGTTAGTTAGCATAGCAGATAGTCTTGTATGAATAGTCAATTAATATGTGTAGTTTCAGTGAGATTCATCACTGTAAGAAATGAGAAGTCAGTTTTCTCTTCTCAATTTTTCTCTCAACTTTCCCTTCTTTGTTTTCTCTCCTCTGTTGAGCTTCGTTGAGATACTTCCGAACTCACCTTTTCTCATGGTGTAGACAGCGTGGAGGAGTGAAAAGCTCAACTTCTCAATCTGAAAACCAAAGATAGCTACGTGATGAATCCAGAAAGTTCTTCAATCTCTTCTTCTCTAATTTCATCATTCTTCTCTTTGACCTAATTTTCTTCTTCGTGCGTAAAATGACACAACAAAGTTGATGCGAGTTGCTCCAAATCTTGCTTAATCACGATTCAACAAGCAAATTTCTGGAGGCTCTGATCACGAGATTACGCGCGAAAGATTCTAAATCTACGTCTTCTTCTCGATTTAGTTAGATACCATCATGATAGATTTGTCTCAATTTGGTCCTATGGAGAATCAGAGTTTCTCGATGTCTGATATGCAGAACCTTGCTAGGTTGATGAATCAATTGGCTACGATGCAAGGTCAGATCGCACAATCTGATAGAACAAGTCAGAATATGCTCCAAGATCAATCAAGTGCATTTTATTTGTTACTTACCAAATCTGAAGTTGCAGTTTCTTGAAGAATTTTTATTCCTTAATTGAAACTCAATTTGGGACTAAGATCAAATGCATCAGGTCAGATAATACTAAAAAATTATCTTTCTCAAAAATCTTGCAAACAAAAGAAGCTATGCACCAGTTCTCATGTCTTCATAAGGCTTAGCAAAATGTTGTGGTTGAGAGGAAGCACCAACACCATTTGAATGTAGCAAGGGCCTTGTACTTCGAATCTAATGTGCCAATATCACTTTGGGGGAGTGTGTCATGACTACAGCTTTCATAATCAATAGAACATCGTACCTAGTTCTTTATTGAAATTCAAGTCACCATATGAGTTGTCATATGGGAAAGTGCCTTCTTATGATGCAATGAGAGTATTCGAAGATGTTTAGCTTATGCAGCAAATAAGACAAAATTATGTCAAGATGTTGATCCATCCGTCTTCATCATTGGTTACCCCTTAGGATATAAAAGTTAGAAATTGTTCAACTTAAATACTAAACAATTCTTTATTTCAAGAGATGTTGTATTTCATGAAACTGTGCTCCCTTTTAAAGTTTCTCCTTACCTTCAAACAAATCAAGAACTCTTCTCAGATCTTGTGTACGTTGATAATATAATCGTTACTGGGCTAAAGCAAGAATTGGTTGATAATGTTAAGATTCAGCGGCAAGCATTTGTCAAACTCAAGATTTTAGGTGATCTGAAATTTTTTCTTGCCTTAGAATTGGCAATTTGGCATGATCAATGCAAGGCATCTTAATGACACAAAGGAAGTATACATCTTTTTGATTGAAGACACTGGTTATTTTGGATGTAAATAAACCTGCCTCCATTCCCATGGAGGCAAACCTGAAGCTGAGAGCGGCAGAAGGAGAGCCGGTCCCTGATCTTTCAGACTATAGATGACACATTGGTCGATTGATGTATTTGACCATCTCGAGACCTGATATCACTTTTGCTGTAGATTTGTAGTAAAGTTAGCTCAGTTCTTATCCGATCCGAGAATGCCTCATCTACATATTGTTCATAAGGTTCTCAGATATTTGAAAAATGCTCCTGGACAAGAACTGTTGTTCTCTTCTAGCATCAAGTACAGCATTTCTGTTTACATAGATACTGATTAGGGAAGTTGCCTTGACGCTCGCCGCTCCACCACTGACAATTTACCTTCCTTGGAGATTCTCTAGTATCTTGGAAGAGTAAAAAGCAAAATGTTGTGTCAAGAAGTTCTACTAAAGCAGAGTATCGGGCACTAACAAATGCTTCTTGTGAGATATTTAATTTAATTGCTCTTCTCAAGTTCATGAATGTTGAAGCCAGCTCTGCCATGCTTTTTTGCGACAACCTTTCAGCTATACACGTGCCTACAAACCTAGCATTGCATGAGTGCTCGAAACATATTACAAATTTTTTACCACTTTGATTACAACACAAGAAATCTGTAGTTTTGATCTGTTCTAGTAATCTGGGAGCGAAATCCAACTCCTTTAAGGACTCTCGTTTCCAGAACACTTTTGTGTCAAAATGTTGAAGTTAGAAACAGAACAGTAAAACATGTAATTTTGAGTCTGGAGTGATATCATGGACTTAAAATTTACTAATAATTAACCTTTCATAGAAAATCGAAAGGGAATGTACTTTGAATACAACAACCTTCCACAGAATATCAAAATGTTACAAAGTTGAGAAACTTGAAGAACAATCCTTCACAGAAATACAAAGAATCGTTTTACATAATTGAATCTAAAACTAGAAGACTACTTGGAACATAAAATGCAAGAAACATAAAATGGCCTTGAATTGTAAAATTTGACAGAAATGTAAATTTTGAAGGAATCCTACTCAGAAAGTGACTTGAGACAGAAACATAAAGTTGCTGGGATGTGAGTCTATGTATTTTTTATAGCAAAATTCCAACCATTGATCCAAAAGACTGCTCCTTTATTTATAGGCTAAGGCAGCCAATGGCGAAATGCCATGTGGTTCCTCTTGTAACCGCTCTTTGCTTGCATCTTCTTCGAGATATACCTTTCGGATTAATCCTTTGATCATCGTACTTCGAAACGATATTGCTCTTGCAGTTGTTGGCTTAGCTTTGATACCCTTTTGTCTGATGAGGCTTCAGCGCTTGACAGAATCTTCTTGACAGGTTGCATTCTCGATACAAGGTATGTATTCGATAACATTTTTGACAACTTGAACTTGAAGCATGATCCAACCTGGACTACTTGACAACTCATATCTTGGATGCTGAAAACCTTTATCGAAATCTAAGTCGTTATCAATCCATGACTTTCGATTTCAACCTGCCGAATTTCGAGCAACAGAAAGGAATTCCAATTTCCTTCGTATCAAAATATATAAACTTGATTGATACACAAAATCAAATTATAACACTTCAAACCACCTGGTTTTTAAAAACTCGATTTTGTATGTAGTACAAAATTATTCATTGACTTTTTTCTTCGAACTTTGCACCTATTTGAAACAAAAAAAATTGTTTTCGAATAATAACATCAAATCAATATATTAATCGAAATATATTTTCAATTATGAACTAACAACAAATTGAGATTTAAAACATAACTCTTTGATTCCAATCATCACCTACCTTTTTATTTTGTGTGCAGAGGTTCTATCAGGTATTCTAATCAAAGAACAGAATAGTAGATGCATTCAGGGGATCAGGATTGGCAGAAATTGTCCAGAAATTAACCATCTCTTCTTCGCGGGCGACAGCATCTTGTTTACAAGAACCTCAGATCAAGCTACTACAGCAGTGAAAAAAGCTTTAACTACCTACCAAGAAGCCTCGGGACAACACATTAACCTCGACAAATCAGAATTGTCTTTTAGCCGAAACGTGTGTACTGACAGACAGATGATTATCTGGGTTAGATTGGGGATAAAGGTTGTGGAAAGACATTCTAAATACTTGGGACTTCCGACATTTGTGGGTAGATCCAAGAAACAGGTTTTTGACTATGTTCAGGAGCGTGTTTGGAAGAAGCTCAAAGGGTGGAAGGAAAAGCTTCTATCAAGAGCGGGGAAAGAGGTTCTTACCAAGGCTGTGGCTCAGGCGATCCCCACATACATCATGGGTTGCTTTCGGTTACCAACTAGCTTGTGCCAGCACATTGACTCAATGATAAACAAGTTTTATTGGGGGGCAAAGCAAGGTGAGTGAAAAATTTACTAGGTGAAATGGGATAAGATGTGTCTTCCAAAACAGGAGGGGGGGCTGGGGTTCAGGGATATTGAAGATTTTAACTTAGCCCTCTTAGCAAAGCAAGGATGGAGATTGCTAAAGAACTCACAATCTCTGGCAGCTAGAACAATCGGTGGCAAATACTATAAGAGGAAGAATTACATAAACTCTGATTTAGGCTTTTCACCAAGCTTTACTTGGAGGAGTATTTGGCAAGCAAAGACAGTGATTGAGAAAGGAGGCTACTGGAGGATTGGTGATGGAAGGGGGACTAGAATATGGTGTGACCCATGACTCCCTAAACAGAATGGCTCTAAATTATGGAGCCCCCAACACACTCTTATACCAAAAGCCACAGTTTCAGAACTCATGTGCACAAAGGAGGAAGGTTGGAATATAGAACTAATTAACCAACTATTCCTACCTTTTGAAGCCCAACAAATTTTAAACATTCACATCCCAAGAACTCAACAAGCAGACAGTTTTGTGTGGAAAAATACAAGAGATGGCATATTTAGAGTCAAATTAGCATACCACCAAATCAGAAGCCAGAACCAAAACCAATCTTCTAATCCTAACAGCAGAAGAGATGAGGAGAGTACCTGGAAATGTATTTGGAAAATTAAGGCCCCTCCGAGTTCGTTGAATTTCATCTGGAGAGTCTTACACAAATCTCTTCCAACAAAGAAAAACATGTGCAGAAGAGGGGTTGGGAATGTGCCGATATGTCCTGGGTGCTGGGCTTGTGAGGAGACTGGGAGTCATGTAGTCAGAGACTGTGATTTTGCCCAAAGAGTCTGGTTTGCATCCCCTCTCTCTCTTAGAACAGTAGCGGTGCAAGGGAAGAGCTTGAACTCATGGCTAATTGAGACGCTGGGCATGCTTCAAGAAAAGGAGAAGACTCTGATGTGTATCCTGATGAATCGAATTTGGAGGGCCCGCAATTTACTAATATTTGAAGAAATAGATATGCAAATTGAGGATTTGGTGATTAATGCTTCGAAAACAAATGAAGAAAATTGAAAGGGAATGCACTTTGAATACAACAATATTTCACAGAATATCAAAAGGTTACAAAGTTGAGAAATTTGAAGAACAATTCTTCACAGAAATACGAAGAATCGTTTTACAAAATTGAAACTAAAAGTAGAAGAGTACTTGGACCATAAAATGCAAGAAACATAAAATGGACTTGAATTGTAAAGTTTGACAGAAATGTAAATTTGGAAGGAATTCTACTCAAAAAATAACTTGAGACAAACACATAAAGTCGCTGGGATGTGAGTCTATGTATGTGTATTCCTGATAGTAGAATTCCAACCTTTGACCCAAAAGACCGCTCCTTTATTTATAGCTAAAGCAGCCAATGGCGAAATTCCATGTGGATAACTTCCTCTTGTAATCGCTCTTTGATACTCGTACTTCGAAACAATATTGCTCTTGCAGTTGTGGGCTTAACTTTGATACCCTTTTCTCTGATGAAACTTCAGCGCTTGACACGATCTGCTTGACGGGTTACACTCTCGATACAAGGTATATATTCAATAACGTTCTTCACAACTTGAACTTGAAGCATGATCCAACCTGCACTACTTGACAACTCATATCTTGGATGCTGAAAACCTTTATTGAAATTTAAGTCGTTATCAATCCATGACTTTCGATTCAAACCTGTCGAATTTCGAGCACCAGAAAGGAATTCCAATTTTCTTCGTATCAAAATATATAAACTTGATTGATACACAAAATCAAATTATAACACTTTGAACCACTAGGCTATTAAAATCTCGATTTTGTATGAAGTACAGAATTATTTATTAACTTTTTTCTTTGAACTTTGCACCTATTTGAACCAAAAAAAAGTTGGTTTTTGAATAACAGCATCAAATCAATATATTAATCGAAATATATTTTTAATTATGAACTAACAACAAATTGAGATTTAAAACATAACTCTTTGATTCCAATCATCACCTAGATCGATAATAAAATTTCAAACTTTATCAACTCCTTCCAATTAAGTCTTATACACATTGAAGGTTTTTGCTTGAATAAATTATTTCAATCATAAAGCAAGCTGTGTGAGAGGACATAATCATTTTCAAAGTATTTTCTTACTTTTCATATCAAAAACTATTATTTTCAATATACACATATACAAATCGATTGTCATTTCATAAGGGAGAAGGTAACCGCTAGAATTGTGAAGCTAGTACATGTTCCAGCAAGCATCAAATAGCAAACATCCTCACCAAGTCCTTACCAGCCCCTCAATTTCGTTTGGTTATGTCCAAGTTAAGAATATACAATTTGTATGCTCTAACTTGAGGGGAATGTTGGCGGCTCATATCATGTGTAATTTAGTTAGTTAAATTAATTAGTTGCATGTTAGTTACTTTAGTTAGTCACAGTTGCAGTTACTTCAATCATCATATATATATAGTGAATGTAAATATAAACAGTTCTATTTTCATTTCAATAATAGAACCCTTATCTCATTTCTTTCTCTCCAAGATCTAATAAGAGACCTGATTATCTTATCTGAAAGAAATAACGGTTAGTAATCAAATTATCATTTTCTAATAATAAAAGGGCGAATCTTGCGAAATAGGCGGGCCAGGATGAGATTTTACTCTAAAAATAATAATAAAAAAAGACGAACGAAGACGAGGATCATAATAACCTGCTCCTTTCCATTATTTATTTTCCACTTTGTCACAGAGATGTTGGAGAAGAGTTTCAGTTTTACCAGGACCACACGTTAAATATTCACTACACATTCATAATTAAATAAATTAGCTTTTAAGTTTGTAATCTTACTCATATGCCACCATTGATTATTTATTCAATTTAACTCAATCATATATAAAGATGAAATAATAATTATGGACTTGCTTAACACGTAATTTGGCACTTCATGGGTAGACATCCACCATTGATGCATGCAAGTCCAAAATCATTACCAACTCTCTCACTCCGTACACTTTTGAAGCCTAAGTTTCTAAAATTGCTGATCATGGTGACAATGACAGCAATTGCAAAGAGAAAAGAAGCCACTCATCATCAAGAACACTGCTAGACTGCTACTACTTCAAAGGACATTCATTTATCTATTTTTATTAGTAAGTGTTTAAAACAATAAAAAGTTGCTGGTGTTTAGATTTAATAAGAGTTATCACTTAAATTAATCCCTAAAAATTACGATCGGTTCGTCAAATTCATTTCAACAATCTTACAATATGTGAAATGTAATAGAAGAACAATTATTTGGAGGATGAACGTACAATTTTTCGAAAAAAAATTCACCAATAACTCATTTTCTCCATGTTCTGGATCGTCCTCTAATCCACATCCAAATATGTTTTTCACCAATAAGTAGTTTGTTAACTTTCAATAATAATAATAATAATAACAATAATAATAATAATATAATTTTATGTTGAAAATAATTTAAAAATAAAAGATTATGAATAAATAATTTTTTTGTCATTATTTTATTTTGTCTATGTTCTCCATCTTATTGTGTTGCGTTGATTTCTTTAAAAACTAAATGAATAAATAAATTAATGTTGATACTTTAAGACTAACTAATAATCCATTCCTGGCCTGCTGTCTCATTTAATTTTCTGCATTTGCATTGGTTTCTTCCTTGAAATTACTGAGTGCGTGAGAGCTTTATTTCTTACATATGATATGCATGCATTTTGATAGCTCTTTTTTCGTTTCCCAATGTATATCTCAATACGATAGGTCGAGCAGTAGCCGCTGAATTGTTGTATGTATAACGCGAAATTTAAAATCCTCACACTCACTTTAAGTGGACTATTGAGATAACCACTAGACCAATTCAAATTGGTTCATTGCGATTAGGGGTCGGGTGGCAATACTAACCCTATTCACGGGTATCCAATCCTATCCAACTCGTTTAGATCGGGTTACCATACATAATTTTCTAAAAAATGTTAGTGTTGGAGATAGAACACATGATCTCTTAATTATATAAAACAGTCTTAACCACCCAATTATCACTTCAATTTCTAGTTTTTATACCTTGAATATGTAAAAGCTTCTTTCATTTACTTACATGTATAACATGAATATTTTCAAATCCTAATTTAGAAATTAAACCTCTCATTAGTTGCAACTCGCGGGTATGGTTGGATACTCGCGGGTTGAGTGCAGGTAGGGTTAGGGTGGAAAAATTCTCAATCCACAGATAAGAATAAGGTTAAATTATAAATGAAATATCAACTCGCGGGTAGGATTATAGTTGGAACTAAACCATACCCTACCATACCTATTGTCAGGCCTAATTTGGATAGCTCTTAATCAAGATAGAGGGTTAAGTTATTAATAAACCCTTTGCTAATTTAACTTCTTTTTAGATTTAAATAAGCAAATATTTTAGATAAACAATAATGTAAATAACTTATTTAACCAACCAAATTCAATTAAGTTTTTTTTTCTTACTTCACATGCTTTTTACTATTATAGTACACACCTTCTTCTTGTTATCTCGTATCTACTTCATCTCCTTCTTCTTTATTCCTCTTCCTTTTTTTTTTCTTTTATGTCTGTATCTTCTTCTATCTCATCATCATCGTCGTCTATCCTCATCAACATCTTCTTTTACCTTGTTGCTGTTGTTATTCTTCTTCTCATTCTTTTTTTTTTAATTTCATTCTTAATAATTTTGTTGTTTATTTCTCATAATAATATAATATCCAAATTTTAATATTTTTTAATCAATTAGTGTTGTTCTTGTTCGTGACGTTGATATTTATATTAGGAAATTCAACTTGTTATTATTTGAGTTTTGTGTTCTATTTAGTAGCATGTTTCGGTTAAATTTACAAATGTATTTCAGTTCAATTTTTCCATTTTCATGTGATGATGTTTATACTGATGAAATATATTTCGATTCGTTTTACTATTATATTTCGGTTCAATTTTTTATTTTTCATGTGATGTTGATATTTGTGCTGATGAAATAAATTTCGATTCGTTCTGCTATTATATTTCAGTTCAATTTATCAATGTATTTCGGCTTAATTTTTACGTGATGTTGATGTTTATGCTAATGAAATATATTTTGGTTCCTTTTGCAATTATATATCGGTTCAGTTTATCGATGTATTCTAGTTCGATTTGCAGTATAAAAACAATTTCTATTCAAGAAGAAGACCATGATGATATTGGAGGAGGAAATGAGAAGGAGAAGAAGAAAAAGAAAATCATGATGAGAATGACGGCGACAACATAGAAGAAGATGAGGAGGAGGAGGAGGAGGGACATAGATGTAGCGGCAGAAAAGAAGAAGATGAGGAGGATGAAGATGACGACAACAACATAGATGTAGAAGAAGAAGAAGAGTGCGCGTGTTTTGACGCTCTGTTTTGTGTTAGGGAATTAAAAGCACTTAGTTGAGTTTTTTTTTTTTTGTGATTGCACTTAGTTGAGTTTAATTGTGTAAAATATATATATAAATAAATGGGTAATATTAGATGTACTATTGTACATAATATTTGGCAACACAGAAAATATAAACATTAGTACATAAATATAAATTTTTCTGTGCTAATGTTTATATTTTTCCGTGTTACTAAATGGTGTGTACAATAGTACAAGTAGATTTATTAACATCACTAATAAATAAAATAATATAGCTTAATTAATATAATAACTAAAATGAAAATATATATATGTTTAAGATAATAATAAAACAATTCTAGAAATTCATAGTTAATTCAAGTGCTGTTACATGGTTAGTTACCGAGCTTTACCATGTCTAAAGAAAGTTTTTTTTTCCCCGAATAATATATTATAAAACAATCGAGTTATAAACTGAAGAATATACAATATAGTATTAGAACCACAATTATAGAAATCGAACCGGATTTGTCAATTCAATCGGTTTAAGGAAGAATCGGTCTAGTAGCCTGTTGCATTTTGTTTTAGTAAAATCTAAACTATAGAAAATCGGTAAAAATCGATGAAATAGGTGTGAATCGGTTAAACCAGACCAATTTACTTTTTTTTAAAATGTTTTTATTTTATTTTATATTATATTTTAAATAATTTTATTTTATAATTAAATAAATCAATCCGACTACATAACCATTAAAGTTTTAAATCAATTATTCTACTTATTCAATAATTTTAGTTTTAAATTTTGGATTGGCTTTTTTTAAGAAAAAAAAAATTTTGTTAAAAAAAATATACTTTTTATCAAATTTGTATCATTTAAATACATCTTTTAAAAAATATTTTATTTAAAAAAAAAATAAATTATGTGTTTTTTTAAAAAGTCAGCAATATGTTGCTTTTTAAAAAGCACAAGAAAAAACAATTTCTATTAATAAAAAATCTTTTTAAATAAGACATAAATAAATAAAAATTTTTTTTCAAAAGTCAATCCAAACTTACCCATAATCCCAGCCTAAAAAAAATTGCATGAAACAAAAATTAAACAAGCAAACATGTACAAATATGCCGGCTGAATCCAACAATAAACCCAAAATTAAAGTGATCAACAATTCTAATCCAAACAACTATTCATCACTCAGTTTTGCAATTACTTCACGAAAGCAATTATTAACCGCGTGCATGTGTGATCAAAGTCAATTAGAAATAAAGTTGAGGGAAGATATTTATAACAAGTAGTTATCGTGCTTCTCACACAGCCGAATTTTGGGAACAATTTGTTTTTCCCTTTGTTTTTTGGAACTGGTGGGTGTGCGTATTGGTTTAATATGATAGCATTGCGGTGATTTTGTCTAATATGGTAGTAGTTTTTTTTTATGTTGCATGTAGAAATCCTTACTTACTTGGGGTTTTTTATTTAAAAAAATAACAAAAGAATTAATTAGCTACGAATTAATGATTAAAGGGGAAAAAAATAGATTCCTGCAACAATTCGTTAGCCACAAAGGGTCTAATGTCTAAATTTGCTTTTTTAATTTTATAAAATACAAATAGTTATTAACCATTTCAGATTACATATTAAGAAAATAAAATATAAATATAACAAGAATGTGGATTTAAATTTTGTATATTGTGTTTTATTTCATAGTAGTTTAATTATTTTGTCAGTCACTATAATAATTTTACTAAATTTTTAATTAGGTTCTGATATTTTTTTATTTCAATTAAATCTTTATACTGTTTTTAATTTTATAATAAGTCCTGTCGTGATAAAAATGTTAAAATTAACAAAATATATCATTTCTAAATTTAAGATATCACAATAATAAATAACTAACTTCTTAAATATGAATAAATATACAATTGTTTTGACATAGTTTAAGATTTTGTTATTTAAAAAAAAAAAGTAATTAAGCAATTTAAAATTCTAATTCTAATATATGTTTAAAGTTTTACAAAATATAAGCAATTTAGAAATTTATTATTCTAAATTTAAATTCTAATGCATGAACAAAGTTTAAAATAAAAATATAAGGTTAGACTAAGATTTTTGAACTTGCCAAACAATTATTGTTATTTATTTTATTCAACTAAATCTAATAAAATTGGATAATATACTACACATCTTTATTAATAAGAATAATTTTAATTGAGGTTGAACCAATTTGATTGAATTTGGTTGAACTAACATAAATGAGTTTTTATTTGATGTCAAATTAATTTTATTTGACATAAAAATAAATAATTTAATAAAATTAATTGAATAAAATATATATATATATATATATATATATATATATATATATATATATATATATAAAATTATTTGTT
>JASCZI010060505.1:91239-125312 GCA_036250425.1 Stylosanthes scabra
AACGAATTCGTTAGTTACCAATTTCATTAAATCTAATTCCCATATTTAAAGACAACATCATTGTGAGCCAATATTAATAATAGATAACACTGGTCTTGAGCCAATGTAACAAATAATTTGCGGCATGAATCTATCAAATCCATTTATGTGATAAATCTATCAAATCCATTTATGTGAAAATAATTCCCCTCATGTGCAATTTATTTTTACTTTCAACTTTTGCTGACGATAGACCTAGCTATTTATAATTTTTATTATTAAATCACAATATACGTATAAATTGAAGGGGTTTAAGTCTCACATCCATGTCCAAAAAAACCCTCCCCTCCATGGCTAGCTCCATAAATCACAATGTACGTTTAAATTAAATGATAAAGTATATTTTTGTTTCTGAAATTTTAAAAAATTTTAAAAAATATTTAATGTTTAATTTGTTTTAATTTTTTTAATGTTTTTATAAAGAGTAATGCTAGGGAACCAACGTTAAGGAGCCCATGAGTATAATTAGGAAAATATTGGGTAGTAAAAGAGGAAAGAGAAAAGAAAGAAATAACCTATTGACCACCTATTGGCTAATAAATTATGTGCTCCCTAAACTTTCTCTTTTGTAAATTTTAATTCTACCCTTATAATTAAATATTTGACGGTCAACCTTAATCAACTTTTTCTTCCTTCAACCCTTCCAATTTTGTTGATTTCATTCCCACTCCTTCATTCCCTTACCTTCCCTACTATCACTAACGTTCCAAATCTTATTTTATTCACTTTCTATTTTTTTGCTTTTACGTGTTCTACGGCACCACCATCACCGCCATTGACGTCCGTGTATTTTCTCTATCATTTACCTCCATTCATCCCTGTTTTTTCTTCTTTATTGTTTACCTGTAGTTTTTACGGTTCAAGATAAAGGATACATGCTAGGATTTTGAAAATAGAGTGATAAACTGATAATTAAAGGTTGATAAAATTGAAAAAAAAAATTGATTATTCATTGACCATTAAATATTTAACTATAGGGATAAATTAAAATTTAACTTATTAAAATATTAAGAATAAAATTAAAATAAATTAAACATTAGAAATATTTTTAAAATTTTTTAAAAATTTTAAGAAAAAAAATATATTTTATTCTAAATTTTAGAACAACCTAATCATAAAAGTTGTATACTTAAATCAATAATTAGTATAAAATATATATTACTAAAATATAAAATACACCTTATAAATATATATATAGATATATTAATTTTGGTAGCTGATTATATATATATATATATAAATAGTATTTTTTATTTGCTTATAAATTATAATTTATAAAGCATTATTCCCTTTTGCGTTATAAGAAGTCTCGAGTTTAACAATCGAAAAAAAAAAAAGAGGTCTCAAGTTTAAACCTTACTTACTTAAAATATTAAAAAATTATATTTTTTATTCTAAAATAAACATTTGAATTTTTATTATTTAAATTGTATATTTTTAAAATAAATTGGTCTTAACATATTTTGAAATAGACTAATTTATCTTATAATAATAATTTTGAAGAGTAAATTGTTATATAATAAAATATGTTAGGAATAATTCCTCAAATATATATATTAAAGATTTTATTGAAAGAGATGGAAGAACTAATATGTCTAACATAAGTAATTCTCGAATACTTTTAGACTTCAATAATCAACAAATGAAAATTATTAAAACATAACAATTGTTGTTGTTCAATTTAAATAAGGAAATATAATTTATTAGAGAATTATACGCAACACTCAACTTCAAACTTCTATTCCTTCCCCTAAACCAAAAAAGAAAAACGAAAAAAGAACCAAATTAAATAATTTAATATTAATCCAACTACATGCCTAAGATGCTAAAAATATTAAGAGAAAGTTCAGGAAGCTCATAATTTGTTAGCTAATAAGTAGTTAATAGGTTTTTTTCTTTTTTTCTTTTTTCTCTTTTACCACCCACTATTTTCCTAATTACAAACGTTCACTCCCTAGCATTATCCAAATACTAAAAGTGTTATTGTCCATTCAATTGTGTGCACATAACCACCTATAAAATAAATCACGTTACATGCTTACAAAAACATACTCATATAAAATATGTGTTAAAATATAAAATATATATTAAGAATATATTAAAAATTACATATATTTATAATAATTAATAACTAATTTGGTATTGATATTATATATATATATATATATATGGCAAACGAAATACACTCTAAACTACGTGTATGTGATATTAAAGTCAAAGCATAGAAGGCAATTCATTGTTGTTTAAATAATGACATATATAGCTTTGTCATCACTACCTAACTTACCACCATACCATCTTCCATAATTTAAGTTTGTATAATTTGTAGGATTTACACTTCAACCACAAATCAAAAAAATCCTGATTATTTCATCAGCTTAATTACCCTAAATTAAGATGCTTAATTGAGTATGTAGGACGACTATATAGTCTATATGATATCATGTGTTATTTAAGTTTATTGTTACCGTCCACATTATATTAATAACTAACCCAATTTCCCTAGCTAATAATAGTCTTTCCCCACTTGATTTCTATAAATTTCTTCATAACTAACTTTCCTTGATATATGGTAGTTAAAGAGCTAACTATAAATCAAATAAATTCACATGTAAGTGGAAGTAATTCCCTTCATCATGTAATTTATGTTTTTTTTTAATTTAATTTTGATAAGTTTCTTTTGCATTATATATTTATATTAAGGTGCATAATACATTGAAAAAAAAACTCATGAATAGATAAAAGTTAAATCATATAGTTAAATATTTATCTTAGAAAATATATTATTTAATTTTTATTACTTTTTCAAAATAAATTTATACTTTTTTCATTATTTTTTTCACGCAAAAACCTCATCATTGTACAATTTTTTTTTATATTAAATCACATAATAAATAATACACCTTTGAAATGAAAGACATATAACATACAAATATTTAGAGCCTTCATTCAAGCTATATATCTACCATGGCCCTTTTAGAGTATTCTAAAATAAATAATTGCAACATATGGAGAAAAAAATTAACATTTAATTTTAGGATAAACTACTCTTTTAGTTACAAAACTTTGAGGTAAAAATCAATTTGATCATAATTCTTTTTTATTATCAAAATCATCCTTAAGGTTTTAGTTTCTTTTAAAATCAGGCTTTTTGACAATTTTGCCCTTCCTATTAATTTAGAAAAAAATCAAGCCCCCTTCTTCCATGAGGCACAAGAACAATCAACAGCAACACAAAGAACATGAAATTTCATGTTTGCCGCAACAACAATCAACAGCAATAGCTTTAATTGAATATTGTTTGGGTTTGATCAGTTCTCAATTTCTACACCATCTCTACTCCAAAATATTCAATAGCAAACTAGCAGCACTCAAGGATTAATTAATCCAAAGACAAAAACAATTATCAATTAGATCAAAATAACCAACAGCAAACAAGAAGCAACAGCAGAATTAAAAATTTTAACAAAAATCAGAAAACTAAGAAGAACAATGGGCGAAATGCTAATAACAATTAAGAATTGCAATGAGTTGAAACATGTTACATAACAAAAATTTTAACAAGAATTAGAAAAGTAAGAAGAACAATGGGCGAAATGTTAGTACTACCAATAAGTAAATCTTATTTTCAAATTAATTTTTTTTTAAAAAAAATTAAAAAGTAGAAGCATCGGACTAAGCTAGAGAGTAGAGACGAACTGAGTTCTACAGACAATTTTGGGATGCGACGCAGCTAAGGACGACAGAGCTCCTGGCAGCCTAGACGACGCGAGCGGAGCAGTGGAGACGCGAGGCAAGGGGAGCGGTGTAGATGCGATGGTTGGCGACGATGCAAGGCGAAAGTGGCTGGCAACGACACGAGGCGAGGGGAACAATGGACACACGATGGGCGGCTAGAGATGACGCAAGGCGAGGGGAGCTGTGGAGACGTGATGGCATCTCCTGTCCCAAACTTGCGGCGGCTTGAGAGGCGACGATGGAGGTGCAGCGCGGTTGGCGGTGGGCCGGGGTTAGGCAGTAGCAGCAGCGCAACTAGGGAGATCGATCTAGATCTAGAGTTCTTCAATTCAAAGTATGAGAGTGAGAGAGAGAAATCCAGATACTAGAGGCCAGAGGGAAAAATGAGGCAAAATGATAATTTTGGTGTTTTTAAAAGAAATTGAAACCTTAAGGATGATTTTGACAATAAAAAAAAGATTATGACTAAATTAATTTTGACACCAAACTTTTGTGACTAAAAGAGTGGTTATCCCTTAATTTTACTATCCTGAATTTTTTGATAGAATCATTCATATATTTAAACATAACATCTTGTATTGATTTTTTGAGTAAATTAAGTGTTTTAACTTTTAAGTTTAGTAGTTAATTTAGTTAGAGTAAATACCCAATTCGGCCCTTGACCATTTTCAATTTGGACAAGCCCACCCCTAATGATTCGAAAATCACAATTCGGCCCTTAACCATTTAAAAATTGGGACAAATAAGTCCTCAAAACTGATTTATCAACCCTAAATTCTAACTTCATAAATCGGTTTTAAAGGCTTATTTGTCCCAATTTTTAAATAGTTGAGGGCCGGATTGTGGTTTTCGAATTATTAGGGATGGACTTGTTCAAATTGAAAATGGTCAGGGGTCGAATTGGGTGTCTACTCAATTTTAGAATATATATTAACTTATCTTTTTAAGTTTTAAATATTTCCATCAAGTGAAAACATACATTTAAAATTTATGATAGTAAAACAAATCAATTTTTTATGGACACGTGTATATCAATCATATATTAGGGTTTTTGATGGACACAAATCAATTTCAAATTAATTAAATATTATTATTTGGATTCTCTCAATTTCTTTTAGGCATCGGAATTTCATTTGGAAATGTTGACATTAATTTATAACATGCACTAACACTTTTGGACAAGAATGACTAAGCTAAGGTGTTTGCCACTACATGGATGCTCGCTTAATAATGGATCACAGATGATGAAATTAAAGTTCTATTCATTTGTTTATACATTGATCCCTCTAAGTGAGGCTACAACCGATGTATGGGAAAAAGAAATGGATAAGAGGCAGTAAGGCACGTTTGTTTGCTGATTCCACATACATAATATAGGATAGGAAGTAAGTCAGGTGCTTCAGGTATATAATAATTCAATGATCTTAATCGTTGATTTCAATTATAAAATAATTTTAAAATATATATAAATTAAAATTAACGGTTAAGATCATTGGATTACCGTAAACTATAGAACACATGACCTGATTCCTATATGATATAAACATATAGCATCAATAAGAAAGAAACATCAACAACAACAAAAAATAAACATCAATATTATTTTAAAAACAACAATAATAATGTTGAGTCAGTATAATTTACCTTTTTTTTTAGCCAGTGTAATTAATCAATTAATATATTTGTACAGCTAAACTGATTTTTTAAAAAAATGAAAAACTCAAATAAATACAAAAGTGTATATACAGGCCAAAATTACTTACTCATATAAATAAAAATTGATAATTCTTAAACCTTTTTTTTAAAAAAATTATTCTCAGCTGATGAAAAGGTTAAGTAAGAACCCAAATCCTTAAATAAATTTAATTTTCCGCGATGTTACATACCAACACAAGTTATCATTTCTTACTAGCATTTAATTTAGCCATCTCATCAATATTTAAAAGAATTAGCTAAAAGTATCGATGAATATTAATTAAAAATACTAGTCATTAAACTTTTTTCTTTAATTTTTATATACTATTAGACTA
Organism: Stylosanthes scabra; assembly: GCA_036250425.1. NCBI lineage: Eukaryota > Viridiplantae > Streptophyta > Magnoliopsida > Fabales > Fabaceae > Stylosanthes > Stylosanthes scabra. Next base: position 97,047 of record JASCZI010060505.1, read on the forward strand.
TTAGTATAAAAAAAATTTAAATAATAATTAATCATGTATTATTATGTTAGTAAAAATAATTATTTTTTAAATTCATTAATCAAAATATTATTTAAATTTACAATTCTAAATAAACTAATGACCTCATCACACTATTAATATATCGAAATTAAATTATTCTTAAAATATAGAATGAAAAAATCCTTTCTTTTTCAAGTGTCTCAAAAGTTTGAAAGATTCAAATTTTTAACTACTCTGATAAAATTCACATAAAAATCAGCCAACTTCTACTGAGATTACCCTAAAATGAAGAGGAAAAGAAAACAAAATAATAATAATAATAATAATAATAATAATAATAAGATGGAATATTCCTAAGGGATGCTAGGATTTAAATATTTAATTAAACTTGCTAAGGTTATTCTAATGGCCAAGAAATCAACCACTTTGGTTTTATGCATCATTCATGATAGATAATGCCATGTCGAGTCACCAGAACTCTAATGCTCACTCAAGTCACAGTTGAGAGCATTCTTTATAATTTTATATATTTGTTGCAATGGATTTTCATGTTTGCTTGGTAGGTTTTTGTTCCTGTACGTGAAAACTTTTTTAGTAAACAATTTTAAAAAAAAGTAAATGAAAAAAGCGTACACGAAAAATTTTGTGACGAACAAAAGTATACATGAAAGAATTAAAATAACAAAAATACACCTCAAAGATAATAAATAATAGACAAAAGTACACATGTTGTCCATTTAGTAATAATTAACGATGGACAAAAGTACACTAGATATATATACTTTTATCTTTGACGTGTATTTTTGTTCCTTTAAATCTTTTATATGTGCTTTTGTCTATCATAAAATTTTTCGTGTGCGCTTTTGTCCATTTACTCATTTAGAGTAAAAAAAACTTTTGAAATCTTTCATTCCTCAATAAATCCAGTCCTTGTATAATGTTTTCATACGAGAGAACTTATATCATTATTACGAAGTGAATTTAATTTTCATACAGTTTTACATAAAAAAATTTTCATAAGAAATAATTAATTTTAAAACTTATTATTTCAAAAATTTTTAAATACTTAAATAACTGATTGATAATTATATAAAACAATTTATATTATCGATGTATTAAAATTAAACTATTACAAAATTTATTTAAACTTTTATGCAATTATTTTTATGAAAATACAAAATTATTTTTTCATAAAGAGTTGATCTTTATTAAATCACATTTTGAAAAAAATATCAATGTTCTTAAAAAAAATTACACTTTTTATAATATATTAAAATTTAATTATTTAATTAACTGATAATAGTTAAAATAATTTTTTTTATATAAAGACAATTTATTCACTGTACTTTTATGTATGGCTAGAAATTAAAATTAAATAGCTATTGCAAAGAAAACTTGTTTTAAGAAACAATAATCATGCCATATTTTTTTTTTCTTTCCCAACCTATGATTCATCCCTAGCTAGCTACTTCTATTTTCGTTGGTGCAACTTAGTTTCGTATTGCATTTTTGATACCAAGCTTGGAGCCAAAAATCGGCACTAAAAACAAAATAGAAGAGCTGTATGTTTTATATATATGTTTCAAATAATATATATATCATGCTCCAATGCAAAATCGCAAATCCTTTTATAATAGCCAAATGAAAAATAATCTCTGTTGCTGTTTGCGGGGATAATGCAAATATTTTAAATTAATAATAAATTCTTAATTGTGAACAAGTGTATTGCACAATTCTCTGTATATGATTTTTCGTCTCTTCATCTTCACGCAATTTTTAAATGGAAAATAATGAGTGGATGCTTGTTTTAATTAGAGTATTTTGAGCGACATATTACATGCTTGGAATTCTATCATGAAAATAAATATTTTTTTTACACAAACATTATTTATATACTAAAATCTGTTAGTTATATATTTATGTAAAAATACATGTATTATTTAATTTAAAATTTTTATAAAAATATTATTTATACAATAAAAATACTATTTATATAAAACTCTTTTACATTGAGATAATATGAAAATTACGTTCATTAATTTATGATATCTTAAATATTTTCTAACAAACTCCACACAAAATACATTTCCAGATCATGAGAAACCCATGATAATAATAAGTTGGTTTATACTTCCTTAATATCCGTTTAAGGCTGATATTTAAGTGCACCTAATTTTCAGGATAATTATTCAGAAAATGATTGGGCAACAAGCAAGCACCACAATTTTTTCTTTTATTTAATTTTTATTATTTTTTAACTAATTAAAGACATGGTGAAGAACTAATGAACTATCTCTCAAAGACACCAAAAACTTTCACTACAGCAGGTATGCGATGAGTGCTTGTCTTCATGTTTTCCATGTTAATTTCTTCAATCATCTATCAACTACCACAATTATAAATAAAACTCTATTGGGCCCCATAGCCATTGATTACCATTACTAATAGTTGATTACTGTTTAATTAAGCCACCAATTAATTATTATTGTACTAGGTACTTCTTTTATGACAATAAGTGGGTCATCTACATGTACAATTCAAATATAATACGATATATATTATAAGATTTTTAAATAATTGGCACTATCCACTGCCATTGATATATGTGATGACATTCACATTGTGCATGCATCTCTAATTGTTTGAGTGGGAAAGATTAATTAGGATATATTTGGCAACAAGTTAAGTCACATTAATCTCAGTATCTCACATTATTCAATTCCTCCATATAATAATGGAGTCCGGTTTTATTGTGAAGTCTCTATCTCTTTTCCATTTATACTTACGGTGAATTATATGTATTAATTTGGATGGATATGATTACAATAAAATCATATATAGATATTAAATGTCCTCTAGTGTTAGGTAATACTAAAATTGGCACCCTTGATTTGTTATATGAAATAAAGGAAGATGAGTGTCACACATTACATTCATAAACTAGAAGAGTATCAAATATTATATAATTTAAATTTTAGAAGAAAAAGTTATTATATATTCAAAAATTTAAAATAATGTTATGTTTAATATCATTTAACCTTAAAACAATATATCCTTGTATTTAGTGAAAAATTATATATGAAAAATGATCGGAAAGCCTAAAATTTAAGTCTAATTATAAATCTAATTATATTTAGAAAAACTTTTACATTTTTTACATTTTTAATATTTTTTAAAAATAATATTTATAATTGAATTCTTTACTCCTTTAGGTATTAGACCTATAATTAGGCTTAAGTTTTAGGTCTTTCTATCACAACTTATATATATAAATGGACTCATACTCCGAAACTGAAAAAAGTTTTAGAAAATACACTTGTATATGTCTATTTGTCCATATTATTACAAGAGAAAAGCTCAAGTGTCATCAACTCTAATTTTTATTAATCAGTGGTGCGTCTAATAATATTTTCTGTCAGTAATTTAGTATTTATACTCTTAGCCAATATTTGTTAACCAAAAACCATAAATTACGCTGACCTTTTATTATTAAATAACAAAGAATCTATGAGAATATTTAAAAGATTTTATCTCCAAATACATTTAGGTGGTTACTCTCATACAAAAAGAAAAGATATAGAATAAAGGAATACAAATTATGGTAGATATTTTTTATTTGTTTATTATTTTTTTCTCTTATTTTTGTACTTACTCTATATTTTATGTACAGTTTGAATCCGTATCTAAGCATTCACCGTATTTTGCTACCTTTTATACTTTTAATTAGGACACTTTTTAAAACAAATATATATAATTTTTGTTGCCACTTTATTTTAGTGTTCTAGAAATATAGAATGAGATCATAATAACACTATAAATAAGAGTGAAATGTGCATTCTAGCATGGGAGCAAAATAAGGCACTAATAAAATAATAATAAATTATTATTACATTTTTGTTTTGGTTATTGTAGGAAGCAGGAAACATCATGGAACAGGATGAATCTGCAGAAGAGGGACATGGAAGAAGAAGTATGGTGGAAAGCGAAGAAGGCACAAGATTTGAGCTCACTGTGGATGAAGTTGTGGAAGGCTATGTAGGATCACTGGGATTATCCCAAATCTTGCATGTGCTTGTGGTTTCATTTGCATGGATATTTGATGCACAGAGCACATTGGTGACAATCTTTAGTGATGCACAGCCACCATCTTGGAGGTGCAAGAACGGGTTCTCTTGCGGCCAAGGCAGCGGCAGCGGCGGCAGCAGTTCTGTTTGTGGTTTGGTTCCCGGGAGTTGGGAATGGGTTGGTGGAGATAGAAGCTCCACCATAGCTGAATGGGGACTTATTTGTGATAGGAAGTTTCTTGCTGCTGTTCCTGCTTCTCTCAACTTCCTTGGTTCTCTCTTAGGTATATATATAAATATAAGTTTCATATAACAATTTATTAGTAGAATTCAGTAACTTAATTTTAACTTAGAATTTTCATTAGTATGTTTCCAGTCATTTATGCTAATATATATTAAAGGATGATTATCCGGTATATATGCTGGAAATTCATACCGGATAATTTTCCTATATATCAAACTCATTAGTCTATCTATCTCCAGTTCTCCACTTTTATTAATCTAAGATTTATGGCATCATATTCACTATAATGTCAAGTGTCCATGCTTCTATAATTAATATTCTTCATTATGTGTTAACTTGATGATGAAATTCTAAAAAACTCTTAAAATACAAGTGAAAAAATTCTAAAATTTCTTAAAAATAAGAATATATAAAACCAAATTAGTAGAAACATCTGAAATTCAAGTAGAAGAAGAATGTTTGAAATGAGACAGAGAACAAGAAACTATTTTTTAATGGGATATGATTTGACAGTTTGTTACAGTATCAGCTGAATTTGTGTTGTTAAATGTTGGTTTTCCAAGTATGGTTGTTAATTAATTACTTTGTAACAACAACAACAAAAACTGAAATCTTGTTCAAACTTTGGTGTAGGATCTGCTTTATTTGGGCACCTAGCAGATACTTGGCTTGGAAGAAAAAGAGCAGTGATGGTTTCATGCATCTTAACCTCCATAACATTTTTCGCCACATCCTACTCCCCAAACATCTACGCCTATGCCTTCTTCCGATTCGCGACAGGCTTCGCGAGATCAGGAATAGGCATAAGCTGCCTTGTCCTCGCCACAGAGTGCGTGGGCCGCAAGTGGCGAGGCCAAGCAGGCCAATACAGCTTCTTCTTCTTCACAATCGGTTTCCTCTCACTCCCTCTTGTAGCATACCCAACCAGAACAAACTGGAGGAACTTGTACAAATTCTTGTCCATTTTGCCCCTGGCATACGCAATCTTGTTACTCCCTTGGGTCTCTGAATCCCCAAGGTGGCTTCTCATAAGAGGTAGAACCAAAGATGCATTGAAAGTGCTGAAAAAATTCGCCAAAATAAATGGAAAAGACGAATTCCCTGAGAATCTAACTCTGGCAAATCCTTCTGAACCCAAAGATGAAGAAGGATCAGAATCAGGATCAGTTATTAACCAAACAAATTCAAACAAAAAAGAGAATCTTTGGACAACAAAATGGGCTGCAAAGAGAATGGTTCTTGTCATGATTGCTGGGTTTGGAGTTGGATTCGTTTACTATGGAGTTCAACTGAACGTGGAGAATCTGAACTTCAACCTTTATGTCTCTGTAGCTATCAATGCAGTTATGGAAATCCCTGCTGTCTTTGCTGGTTCTTTTCTTCTGGGCTTCGCGAACCGCCGCCTGTTATTCTCAATGTCATCATACATGGCCGGAGTTTCTTGCATTCTCTGCATAATATTCTCATCAAAGGGGTATTCGAATTCGAAGGATCAACACAAATTTGGCGGGAACTGGGGACAGTTGATCATAGAGGCAATTGGGTTCATGTGTTCTTCTCTAGCCTATGATATTCTGTACATTTACTGTGTGGAGTTGTTTCCTACAAACGTGAGGAACTTTGCTGTGTCAATGTTGAGGCAAACATTGATGCTGGGGGCGTCGGTGGCGCCGCTGCTCGTGGTGGTGGGGCGGCTGAGCCCGTCAGTTTCTTTCATAGTGTTTGGGGTGTTGTCCATTGTTAGTGGTGTGTTGAGTGTTTGGATTCCTGAGACTAGGAATGCTCCTTTGTATGAGACACTTAAGCAGCAAGAGGAGATGGAGGCTCTTAATCATGTCTCTAATGGTGGCAATGGTGGTGGTGGTGGTCATGCTAGGTGCCTAGAATTTGGAAATTGAAAAGTTTTAGTTAGTTTGGAGAAATAAGAAAGCAAATGGAAATTGAAAAAGGAGTCATACTAGTACTACTAAATTAATTAGCTAGCTCTCTGTATTTGTAGAAAAGTGTGAACTTTGTTTATTGTTTCAATTGCTTAATGTATTTTAGTATTTATTAAATTAGAGTCCTATAACAAGAAAATTCTATGTGGATTTCTCTTTATGTGAATTTTATTTATGGTTTTAATGAAGAATGGGATTTGGTTTATGGATTCCAACTCGTAAGTAAGGAGAGATGTGAGTGGGGTAAATCAAAATTAACATGTTTGAATGGTAGTTGCCTGCAATTTAGCTTCATAGCTGATGCAATAGCATTTGTAGTTCCGGAGATGTTTTTTATTGTATTTTTGTTGTTATTGTTATAATTTTGACGAGAGATGCTACACAACTAGCATAATATATTATTTTTAATCATCAAATAATTATCAAGTAGTATCAAAAAATGCACATAATGCACATATTTAAAATAAATATGATGTCATCAATCTTTTCCCTAATATATATATTCAAGGCTATTTGATGTTAATTTTTTTTAGTATATACTTAAATTAGTCCCCAAAGAATTCTAAAGTAAACATTTTGATTCCTAACAAAATTAATTATTAGATTAGTCTCCAACGTTAATATATGTTAGACACTTTGGTCCCTGATAAAATTAATTACCAGATTAGTCCCAAACTTTAGTAAATGTCAGACACTTTAGTCCTTCCTTCATCTTCTACATCAATCATTAACGGTCCAGTCCCTCTAAAGTTTAACACAAATGTCATGCCGAATTAGATCGTTAATGGTTGAGAAGAAAACCAGAATGATGCCACGGACTCCATAAAAATACCAAAATGATGCAATTTGATCATTAGTTTGAGAATTGTGTATATTTGTAATTTTGGAAGGGAATCATACAAAATATGAAATGTAAGGGACAACAGAGGACCTTACTGTGCTGAATGAAGGAAATGGTTCAAGCCCACTTTCCGACGCGTGTCCTACTTCCTAGACGCGACGCGTGGATGGGAGAAACCCAATAAAAAATTAATATAAAAACATGCTTCCTATATATAAAAAATAAATAAAATATATAATTATCACTGCCATTGTGACAATACTCTCTGTTTTTGACACAGGTAAAAGGGAGAGGCGAAGCAGGTTCCAAACATTGGGAGCCATGCCGAACAGTGTGAGAGGGTGATCCGTGGGACATCTTTGCTTCATAATCCTGGATTCTGATTGGCTCTCATCTAAACCACGAGGATTGGGGTGCCTTAACAATGGCCTCGGTGGCCGCGTGAAGCTACCAGAGCGGCTGATTCAGGTTGAGGGGCTCAGATTATGGATTTCAAATTTGAAATCGTTGTGACCTCTAGTTGAAGGAGTTTTCGCGCGATTATAACAGTAGCTTCTTCTCCTGTATATAAGATGCAATTTCGTTTTAAATTTCTCCACACCTGTGTATCAACTTTTCTACTATACTCAGTTTCTTGGCATTAGTCTTCGGGCAAAAAAAAGGGGAATCGCTGCCAATATGGGTCCAGTGGCGATCAATGGCTCTGTTGATCGCGTCACAGACATAAGCCCAACGAAGCTGGAGTGGAACCTCGTCGTGGTTGTTGCGAGGCTGTATAAGATGCCAAACCAATTTGGGGGGAAGGACTCATATCATTGAGATGATTCTGCAAGATGAAGCGGTCAGTTTTTCGTGCGTTTTTTTATTTACAGTCATGCATTCTGATGTGATTCGTTACAAAACTTTGTTTTGTCTTATCTTTTGAACCAACCCCTAATGAGATTGTCTATTTTTTATTTGGTAGGGTGATTGTGTCCGTTGCTCGATTCCTAAAGGAGACGTTGGTGTGTTCAACACACTAATTAAGGAGCATGGTTTCTATGCTATGCGGAATTTTATTGTGAAGCCAGTTGGAAGGAGTTTGAGGACCACTCCACACAAATTTAAGCTCAGCTTTTACTTGAGGACGTCCGTGTCTGTTCTTCAGGATGAGCCTTTCCTATTGAATCCTTTTCGATTTGCGTCTTTTTCGCATATCACTAACATGGCCAACTTAAATCAGAGTCACTTGACAGGTATGGTGATAGTTGTTTACCCTTCCTTTGTTCTTTGTCGTTGTTGAATGCATGTGTGCCCCTTCATAACTGTATTTAGTGCAGATTGCATGGGTCAAATTGTTGGAAAGGAAGACCCGATGGATATTGTTACTAAAACGGGACAATCCAGTAAGCGGCTCTCTCTATACATTGAGGACGAAGAGTAAGTTCATGATTCGGAACCCATTACCTTAGCATTATTTTGGTTAGCTGCATTGTATTCAACTGTTAATAATTAATGAATTGTGCGGTTATGTTTTTTTGGCTAGGAAAAATAAAATGAAGTGCAGCCTCTTTGGTGGTTATGTGGATCAAGTTGCTGGAGTTCTTCAATCCCCTGATTCTGAGCCTATTGTATTAGTTGCTCAACTTTTTAAGACGAATGTCTTTATGAATGAGGTCAACATTCAGAGTAGCTTCTATGGTTCAAAACTTTTTCTAAATCCAAATTACCCTGAGGTTGTTGCTTATAGAGAAAGGTATTACTTTCTGTTTTCAAGCATCATGAATTGTGTAAATCTAATATAATCTTATATAGACCAAACTATTTTCACTTCCATATTATGTAAATCTAGGCAATCTAGATATCTATATATAAATCTATATAGAGAAGTAATTTGAATAATTTAGCTGCTTAATGCAGCAATCCTTTCTCATTTCTTTATTCATGTCAAAACTAATCATAAATTCCGATGTTGCAGACTCTTAAGTCAATGCAATGGGATTTCTTCACAAATCAGTCACGTTGATAGCTATGTTCATAAGTCTATCAGTGAAGAACTTACTGGTGCCTCTAATTGCATTACCACTAATGAAGAGGTCTTTAACATGACTAAGGTGTGTTAATTTCATTTTAATCTGATCATTTTATAGTGTTCTCTATTGTATTTATTTCTCATATGTCGTTGTCGTCATGTTAGGTGACCACATGTTGGATCGTTGCTGCTATTGTTTCCATTGACTCTGGCATGCTGATTGGTGTTATGCTTCATGTGTGGTATGCCACAAGAAGGTTCACGAGAAAAATAATCGTTTTGTTTGTAACTCCTGCAACAAGGTTGGAGCTAATCCACCATGGAGGTATCTAGATTCAAACTATAATTATGTAAAGTTTTTTATATTTCCCATTCCTTGCTTATTGGCCCTTTTTCTTATAAATTTCAGGTATCGTCTCAATGTCACTGTCACGGATAACACCGGTTGTATCAATCTGACATTGTGGAATAACGAAGCCAGGGAAATTCTCGGACGAACTGCCAATGAAATGCGGGAGATTGTTGTTAGTGATCTTTTCCTGATGACATTTGCCTTTTATATGTACCATATGTATGGTGTTGTTAATTTCATTCCTTTTGGTTATGTTTTCCGCAGAATGGTCAAACTGGTGGTCGTTATCCAAAATTTATGGAATCCCTTATTGACAACAAATACCTGTTCAAGATTAATGTTTCTGAAAAGAATGCGCGAGGGGTTGATAGCATGTATAATGTTACGAAGATAAGTGATGATGCATCTCTGGTTGATTTGTATGGGTCGCAATTGTCGTTACTTGATCCTGGCGTGAGTATTGTGTTCAATTTACATTTCTTCCATTTGTTCGGTGTTAGTGAATCTCCGTAGTTTTATACAATGAGAAATGTTTTATAATAACGTGGTTTGAATATGTTGCAGAGTGTGTCAAATGTTGCTGATTCAAGTGTTGTGACGGTTACAGATTCTGAACCAACTTCTGAACCTATAACTTCTTTGTCTAAAGTACTTGATCCTTTATAGTGTATATGCAGTTCTCTCATTTGATATACAAATTTCTTTATGTAAAGTGTTTCGGTTAAGTAAAAATTGACCTATATACTAAGGACTCAACATTGGAGAGCATATGTGAGAGTGGGATGGCAACTCCTGCAAAGGGATCATTAGACAGCATTGTGGTTAGCTCTAGCTTGGAAGTTCTGACCAGTCCTGAGGAGAAGGGGTCCAACAACAAAACATTTAGGTGTGGTATTAAACGTAAAGAACAAGTACTTTAGTTGTAGTATATGGGATTCTCTGTCAGTTGGAGAAAATGTTGTCATCTGGTAGCAAGGCTTTCTTATGCCTTTAGGGTAGTTACTTGCTTTTAGGTCTTAGGATTTGCTTTTAGTTGGCTCTTAAATGTTAGAGTGTCTAACTCCTTGGTGGTAAACTCTTTATTTTGATGTACTTGTCTGTTTTTTACTTTCCTTTGCTACTCTTCTAAAAATAGTTTGCACCTTTAGGTTGTATAAGTTTTATGTTTTCCGTTCAGTAATTTGGATTTCCTCTGTTTTAATGGAATTACCTAAGTTTCTTTAAAGGTTTCTATCTTATACAAGGAAACAAATGTAAATGAAATTGATATTGTATAACACAGGTTCATAGAATCAAATAGCATTAGTTAGAATTCAGAACATTGTATTGCTTTCCATATACCCAATTTCATAAGTCAACGGGTTGTGTTTAGCTTGCCTGCAACTGTGTACAAGAAAATTAAACTCAGTCTTTCTAATTTGGACATTGGAACGCATGAAATTGCTTAAACAATTGTCATGGGAGACTTTTTAGGTAATGTACAGGGTGGTCATTACTGGGAATAGCCCAATTTTTTTTATTGGTTAGAATAGTTAAGTTGTGTATCATACTGGGAATAGATCAATCTTACTTTAAACATGTGTAAATACCAGTAGGAAGATGCATGTAAATTCAGTGCTGTGTTATTATGGAATAATAACAAAATAACAATATGGAAGCCTAAAAAAAGAACAAATTTGAGTCCTATACTCCTCTGTTTTGCATTCTAGTGCAACCTTTATGTTGAACTTCAATTCCTTTTGTGTAACACTGTTCTGCCATGTCATAACATTACTATATATGTAAAGTTAGATTTAGATTTAAATATAGCTAGCTCTACATTTACTTTTCAATTGATTTTATACATGAAATGTGCCTATATTTGTGCTGAATATACTGCTAGATTAATGTCAGGACTTTATAAGTTTTTTTCAACTCAGTCTATTACAGACTTTTTAAGTGGCTCTGCCTCATAATTGCCATAATATCCCGAATATAATAATATCTCAGTTTCACATGCTTTGAGAACATCTACGGAGTGATAAATTAGTTTGTTGCATGTACCTTTGGGTATAAACTGTTGAACTCTCATTTTATGTTGAATTGGAACTAGGGAAGAAGTTGCTTTATATATCTTTCTGCCACTTGAAGTCAATTTGTCTCACTTCAAGTGACGGTCCTAAAATAAATGAATGGTATAGAAGGTAGGTTAGAAAGAAAGTTTAATTTCATGAAAGAGTGCATATTTGGTAGCAGTGAGTGAATGATAGACAAGTGCGTTCATTTATGAAGAGAGTTAATGAAAGAGTATAGCAGCTGCATGATGAAGTTACCCAATTAGCCAACTACAAATAACTAATGATCCTCATTCACATAAAACACAAAAGGGCCAACATAGTAAATTTAGACTATATCTACTAATATACTTCTTGGTGAGATAATGGCTAAAATGGATATAAACATGTGTTCTGAAATAAGTAAAATTTATGATATCTATCTTCTTCTTCTTTTCCCTTTTGCAGATACATTGCTTTCCAAGTTATTCTTAACACAAGTTCAAAATGAGTGACACACCACTGAGAGAAGTTTCCATACCAACTCCTAACATCCAGGATGATGTGTTCCTAGACATTGTTCGGTCTTGTGATCCTATCACTATTGCACGGATAAGAGAAACAAATCCCTTTTGGAGCCGAAAGCTTACATCTTATGAGTTTGTGAAGGAGATGAGCAATATTTGGAAAAAAAAAAGGGAGTTCTCTATTTTTGCACTATGTAGTGAACGAAACCTTTCCTATGAAGCTTGATTGGATCATGAAGCTTGATACCAAAACTGGTGAGAGCTCAGCTTTTTACCTTCCTTTTCTGCTGTCACATGAAGGTTGGGTGCAGATAATAGGAGTGGAGAATGGAGTTTTCTGTCTGAGGTACTGCCCAGTTGGAAGAAAAGGCTTTCTTCATATATGGAACCCTGCTACCAGGGAGATAAGGAAACTTAGTTCCCCAGCCATGCATGCACCAGGCTTTTGTTCTTGTGTTTATGCTTTTTGCTACTACGCAAAAAGCATTCACTATGGTGTTGCTCACTTCTTCAAGGAACATGAAACTAGCCTTGCATATAAACTTGTATTATATACAAGTTTGACTGGCGGCTAGGAGACTTCTATCATGTGCCCAACCTTTGTATGTAATTTGGATCCAACTTATGTTTCTCTCAATGGCACTATCTACATGTTGACAATCCCAACTGAAGAGGAAGAAGTTCCCACTGTTGTTAGTTTCTCTTTGGAAACTAGATCTTTTCAACAATTTCAGGTCCTAGCAGAAGTGGCTGGCCATTGTCATGGGCTTTATTTGCTAGATGGTCGGTTGTACCTAGCTGGGAATGAACATTTTGAAGATGCTTACACAACAACTATGTGGGAGATCAGCAATATTCATGAGCAGCCAACTTGGACTCAACTGTTTTATTATCATGGAGACGGGAATGCTTATATCCCTACTGCATTTGATAATGGAGATCTTATTCAGGTCATGGAGAGCCATGATCCGATCGATGATGAGCAAAATAACAGGTATTCTCTCTTCCATGTGACTAGATACCTACCTCAAGATGAAACCACTTCAACTCTTCAGTACATTGAGTACGATAACATCGTGGGGCTGAAATCAGTGAATGTCTACCATGAAACTATATTTCCAGTGTAAGCAAGAAAGTTTCCTGTCAACTAAAAGTGGTTGTTTTACTATATTTTCTTATATATTCACTGTCTACCTTCGTTAGTTGTTTAGCTACGTTTCTATCTGTCCTAGATTATAAAGTATGTTTGTACCAGTGTGTTTCTGGTGGTGGGAACAATTTTGGAATAGTAACTTCAAACTTGGAACTGTTTCCTATCACCGAGAATATAAAGTCCAGGTATTAAAGTCCAGGTGTATGCAGTATGTTAGTGTGGCTAATATAGATAAGGTTTTATTTATGGTGTAGGAAGCATTGTAAAAGAAGGTAGTTGGGTGCTTTAAGTCTATTGTCATTGTAATATATTTGTAGGGTTATGATAATATCTTAAATCAATTATATATACATTATCTATTATATGTTTTAAGTAGATTATGATTCAGATTATGGTTAAAGAAATGGATGAAAACTTACTTTATTTAACTAGAGTGCTTAAACAAATAAGCAAGGATATAATCATATTATCATGCTGTTCAAATAGAAAACTATGGATTTTGATCTTAAATGGCACAACATACTTATTGCATTACTTTAACTTTTGAGAAAAGTAGTTACATGTAATAAATTTTGTGTAGAGAACTTACTTATCTTTTCATAAATAATAAATAACATTCATTGTTAGTTGAGAGCAACTTCATTTAACATATCGCAATTTCCATTTCCATCTTAACTTAAGTGAATAGTATTTAGTCAAATAAAACTGTATCAATGTTTTAATAAATTTAATCAATATGTTATTTAAAATAATAATAAAATAAAATTTAAAATGCTGGCTTAATTTTTTTTTAACTAAGAAATATATTATATACGGTACCACTTCTCATTCCAACCAATTTTATTCATCAACTATACCTACTTCAAGGAAATTTAAGTCAACTCAATAATAATTGTCCAAATATTAATTTATTTAGTCTATTTATATAATTCATTTATAAAAATTAGTTATTAACATGACAAAAAATTGCTTACTACAAATAAAATTATTAGTTATCAACTTAACATGTATGGTCATGGTTATTAGATTAAACTTTTTATTGATAACTATATAAAGTGAAGGATTTATAAGTATTTCATACAATAAGAAACCTAATGGGAACACTCTTTCTGTTATCGTTTATTCTTAAATTTTATTGTTCTAGGTGTACCTTTACTTTTTTAATATATAAAGTTAAAGAAATTAATCCTTCTATATAAAGTTAAAGAAATTAATCCTTCTATATCTACATTCATTCACTATTTTAACTCTCAACTTTCATTTTTGTATTTCTATTAACTATTTCAAAACAACTTTTTAAGCTAATTTTTTTCTTCAGTTTCATTTTATATTATTCTTTCAAAATAGAATTTAATATGTTGGATGAGATATTTTATGAAATTAAAGTTTGGAGTCTGACAATAAATTTAATGGATATAAGATAATAAAATAGTATGAGGGATAAATAGTGAACAATATATATATTTTGTTTCACTTAAATAATTATATGAAGAAATTAGATGCTACAAAATTGTTGGTTAGTTGACTTTATCAAGAGATGAAATTTTGTGCAATCTTCATAAGTGCTTCCATGATTAGACAACTCATTAACCATTAATAACAAATATTGCTAATAACTTTCAATAAGTTATTATAAATAAATCTTTTAAATTTTGTAGTCCATTCACCTGCACACCTCACCCCAATGTTAAGGGTGTGAAGTAGTAGCTACGTTTTTTGTTTTGGTGAAGGAAGTACTACCTACATGTGTAACACAACCTCTATTTATAAATTAAAAATAGAAACCAACATAATAACACATGAATTCCAACTTTTTTCTTCTATTTATGTACCTTGAGATTTACATTATTATTCAGGTTTCGAATATAATATTTTTTGTTAAAAAAAAATTGGCGTATAAATAAAAAATATTTGAACATTAAATATAATTTAATGTATTCATTCCCGTTTGAAAAATTAATTTACTTGCGCAATGAATAAAAAAATTTGAGTGTTAAATATAATTTTTTTTTTGCTATTTATGTTTAATTGACATTTAGATAAACTGGTGACTTATTTATTTTCATGCAACTAAGGCAAATACTAACCAACTTCTTTTTTTCTATTTCTTATCGTATATTTTCAACTACCTAAATTCGAAATAACATTCATATTGTAATTTGACCGGTTGATGCACAGACGTTTTAAATATTTTACACGATCCTTCAATCAGATTCATTTGTTCGGATATTTTAAAAAAAGTTAATTCGAAGATTGATTATATTTGATGATTCAGTAACTATCAATAGAATATAGGTAAAAAACTTGGTTATATAAACATTATATAGAAATTACATTATTGTATTATATTAATAAAGTAATGCTAAGGAACCGACGTTTAAGAGACCAAGATGGAGCCAACAAGTGTACTTAATAACATAACTTGTGTTGTAATGTGAAATAATTTAGAAGCAAAAAATAATATTATCTCTACTTATATTAGTTACAAAAGCTTTTTATATTAAATGTAAGATAATATATAACTGCATATAATATCATAATCATGTTTATATATTATTATAGATTAACTAAGATTTGTCTTATGTGCCTTAAATGCACCTGCTGCGTGGGGAAAGGATGAAAGCTGCAATGCAAACTCATCCACTGCATGTGTGATGTAATAAGAATTGTTACATCAAAGCTCTCTTCACCTTTAACTATGATTCTTAAATATAACCATTTAGTTTATTGCAACAGCAAATAATATGGGTTTTAACATTATTATAACTACAAAAGTTTCCATATATGTGGCTATGTTCTGCACACAGAATCTTATTGGAGATTTTGTTATTTAAAGAACTAGCAAATGCTACAGTCTGGTAAGTTAGAATACACTCAAAACTTGCACTCAAGCTGTCTCAGCTCCTGAATTGCTACAGCTAGATGAAGCTTCAAAAAAGAAAGTAAACAGCACGCCTATTTAATGAGGTGAGATGGTAAGTAGAGCACAAGAAATCTGAAAAAAGAATAAAAACTTCATATATCTTTTGAACATATCTTTTGAACTTGAAATAACTTAAATTTGATTATACCAATAAACTATGACAGAGGTTATAGGTTATTTGTTGTTCTTGCAAGCTATTTTCAGCCGGTCACAACAGTTCACTGTCAAAGCAAAAAAAAACTAGAAATGATCTCTCCATATTTCCATTTAAGACTACCTCGATTTCTTCAAAATATAGGCAACTGAATGTTTTCTTTTCAGTGCAAGTAGCAGGAAACCAATTCTGGTAAAACGCCTTCTAGCAAACTTGAAAGGTCTGCTCTTATATAAGATATATAAGATATGAGATATAAGGTTATAGTTATAACATAATTTGTTCCTATCACATATGAAACAAACATAACAAATTGCTTATCATATCACTAGAATCCTACTCACATACCTTCTTCTATATCCTTTTCCCAAATATAATCATGAGTGACATTGCTCCAAGAAAGTTCAAAGTACCTCAGGTGCCTGATCTTCCTGATGAAGTCATATTCGTCATATTTTCCATGTGTGATCCTCTAACCATTCAAGCTGCCAAATCTACCTCACGATACTGGAAGGAAAAATTATCTTCTTACGAATTTGTATCCACAATTTCAGAGAAGCTCATCCCTCTAGGATGCTCCATTTATGCTCACTTTGGCTTCGCGAGGACTAACATGGCAACTTCAGATTGGGTTATGAAAATGGACCCTCTAACTGGAGAGCAAAGCGAGTTTTTACTCCCATTTCTTGTGATCAACAGAGGTTGGTATCGAATTGTTGGAGTTGACAATGGAGTTTTTTGCGTGAGGTATTCTTCTTTTGGCATCTCAAGTCACTTGCTTGTGTGGAACCCAACCACTTATAGTTCCAGAGTCATCCCTGATCCTCCCAGGCATTACTGTAAAGATTGCTCCTATCTATACTCATTCGCACATTTCCCCAACAGTATTAATTACGCTGTTGTCCATATCTTCAAGCAGACACCTGACAGCCCATGTTGGAAACTTGCCATGTACTTAAGCCTGGAACGTAACTGGGTAGTCAAAATGGAATGTCCAACCTTCGTTAGAAGATTGGATCCTTGCTATGCATCACTGAATGGTGTTCTATATTGGCTCCACTGGAACATGGAGGACATTGATTCCAATCCTCCATACATAATCTGCTTTTGCCTAACAAGTCCCAGTTTCAGACAAATTTCCCTTCCTGCCAGAATGAGAGCACATTGTCATTCTTTGCTTATCAAGGATAACAAGTTGTGTGTCAATGCAAATGATCACACAATGCAGGCATATAGAAGCACGTTCTGGCAAGCTAATAACATACATGATCAGCCAACTTGGTCAAGACTTTATTCATATAATGGCTATGGCACTCATTATCTACCTGCCTCTATCATAGATGATGAAATTATCCAAGTCATGTAGAGGCATATGGAAATGCCAGGACCAAATAATATCAGGAACAAGTTATCTGTGTTTCACCTCACTCGATATAGTCCAACGCGCAGAACCAAGCGTAGTCTCAACATGGTTGAATTCCAGGAAATGGTGAAGATTAGATCACTGGACAAGACATGCGAGACTATCTTCCGAGTCTAAGATTAAACATATTTCATGATCAGTGTCAGTATCAGTATTTACTTTAAAAGCACTTTTATGTAGGTTATTGTGGACTTAAACTAGGTTAATCCTTTATATTCTCAGCAGCTATTTATATTCAGTAGTGTGGTGTGCGAGTAGTATGCTCTGTGTGTAGCAGTCAAGTAGAACTTATTAGGCAGCTTCGTTGGGGTCCAGAGATCTGCTGACCCTTAGACTCAAAAATATATAACTCTTGCCATGCAAGAGTTAACATTCTATAATTGCGGGTTTATGCTGCCTTTTAGTCATGTTTAAGTCTTTGAATTTGTTAAGCTTTTATGTAATTCCAGTGAAATTACTGTGTTTTCTACTTTTGTTCAATTTCTCTAAGTTCTTATCTGCTTCCTTTCTTAAAAAGTATGTGATTAGTTGATGATTCCACCGTAAATGATTAATTCAGCTAATATCACCAAATACATAACACCCAAATCTTAAACTGGAAAATCATAAACAAATAACCAAATAATTTCCATATTAAGAACCATGCTATTACAGTTTCAGCTTCTTCGAATTAAAAAAACAGCAGTGCATATATCAAAATTTCAAGTAACTTCAGTTGCTAAAAGACAACAGTGAGGACAAATATCACTTATGGTTTAAGTGTTTTTTTAACTTAATTGGCTTGAAAGAAAGGAAAAATGAACTCTGCTATCTACTATTGATATTGATGATAATTTAAAGGGTTCTTTTTCGCAGCACCATGAATCTTATATACATGGCGGAAAAATTTGTAACACAAATGTTACTTTTCATGGTTAAAGGAAGGGAAAATTTCAAATTACTACTCCTTAATTCAGAAGTGAAACATTTAGATCATGCATATAGCGACTTAGTAAGATTATATTAAAAAACTATAAACAGAAAAAAATCAGATAGCACCATTATCAATGGTATTCTCTAAGGTTCAATTCATGTATGAATAAAACAATAATGATAAACAATTACATTGGTAAAAGCAAAAGTCTGTAAATCTCATTTATATATAGATATAAATAAGATATATCGGGCAAGATTATCAAAAAAAAAAAGGATTCTCAAAAAAAAGAAATATCAGGCAAGAAATGACCATTCAGGGAGGTTTCATGCCAGTGTAGTTGGCAGGTACTTCATTTATCAAAAAAAACTCATTCATAAATCAATCTACAAGGCAAATAATTCTTTTGATCATTTTTTTCATACAAGAGCAAACTTTTTCTTCTAACCATTATTTCTAAACACCACAACATTCACTTCGAAGTTTGCACTAGAAATCCAAGTTTCAATATGAAACCATCATTTCCATCGTTCAAAGAAGAAGAGGGAAGCTTACCAGACGATATACTCATTGAAATCTTCATCAGAATCGATCCAGCCACAGCCTGCAGGTGGAAATTAGTAAGTAAAAATTGGCACAGAATTCTTACAAGTTACCAGTTTTTAGCTGCATAACAAAACAAGCAAGGTACATTTGTATCTTCAATCCCCATACATGCATTCTTTCATATTTGGCCAGGAAGGAATGATTCATTTTTGAGATTGTGTCCCAATACAGGAAAACGTTTATATTTGCCTCTCCTACCTAAGTTATGCTCATTAGAAGAACTTAAAGTAATAGGAATAGAAAATGGTAACATTTGCCTTTATCATAAGGGAACAAATAACACGGAAGGATTGCTTGTGTGTAATCTATTAACAAAATCAATTAGAAAGATACCGAACCATCCAAGTTCTACTCATCGATTTCAAAACAAAGCTTTCTCTTTTGTGTATCTGCCTGGTAGTACTAACTATCGCATAATAGTCACATATAAGAGAAATCATGAAGAACAGATACTCATGTGCAATGCTTATTACTCAGAACATAATAAATAGTGTAAAGCTTTTGCATATGAAGGGATTATTGGTCAAGTAGGACCTGATTACGTAGTAAAGAATGGTGAAATTTATTGGATTAACACTGTCAGTGAGAAGAACTATACAGCAAAATCAGGTATTTCATACTCAACACTTACAAGAAGGTTTTCAACTTTTCCAATTTCTGCAAAGTGCAAAGGAGATGTTCAATTTCTAATATCATATAAAGGTCACCCTTGCTTTGCATCTCATCCACAAAACCAAGACAGGTACACATTATCTATTTGATCTATTCATTTGTTGGCAGATAATACATTCAAGTGGAAATTGCAAGATAAGCTCCAAAACTTAAGAATATACGACAATCCCAAAATGTGCTTCCAGGAGGATCTCATCACACTTAACAGTGGAATGGGAGGTCTGACTTTGGATGAACTAATAATATCTAGATTAATTTTCAATGGAAACTACAAAAGAAAGATTATTCAGTGCCAAACGTGGGGCCAATCAGTTCAGATCAAATCCATTACTACTTACCAGCAATCCACATTTCCTGTATGAATTGTTATTAAAGAATGTGTAATATATCTCCTATCTTGCATGTTTCTGTAAACTTCAATTATAAATCAATTTATGCATGTTTTTACATATCGGTGTTATATTGTATATTATAGATTCTATATTCATCCTTGATTCAAGTAATGAATTTCCAATCATCGTCTTACTTAACTTGAAGGTGAAATTTTGAATTAATTGCAAAACTCTAATTTCACATAATACTAAATTACGCAGTGATTACATTTCCTGGACAGCTGAGGCTGAATAGAAAATCTATCACTCACTACAAGTATTAAAATTATAATTTGTGGTTCTAACAAGTCTACAACTAGAACACAATGTCAATAAATTACAAAATAGTAAACTCAACTAGATAAAATGCATGATATGATGAATTTAAATCAGCCAAACTTCTAATGGCGTAATAAACGAAGAATCATCCTGGAAGCTTAATATCTTTAACAAATGATTGTTAAATTAAACATTCAGACAATATCGAGTGAAACTTGGAACAAAATATTAAATATTAAATTAAATTGGAACTAAACTATCAAGATTTAGCAATTTATGTTTCCTATAAAACTCCATTGTAGTATAGCTTTCTGCTATGAACTGAAAAGGAACCTTTGGTGTAAAAAAATGTGCTCTGTCTCAATTAAAGAGACAAAATAGTACTTCTATTCCAATTACCTTTTCATCGATAAGTAATTTAAAGAAAAAAATGCTTATTATACCATGTGTATTGTTATTATTGTTATTGTTATAATGATAAGAGTACACCTGCAAAATCAAAATAAGAGCTCCTATAAAAATTAGAGCTAATAAAAAAGTAATAAACAGCAGCTAGAGTTGTCAATTTCAACCTATTCACTTTAACAGTCACCGGTGAGAAGAACTTCCATGTTTTCATTAGCACCGAAAAAATCAAGTCATCTACTCTAATGTATCTCCACATAATTATACAATCTCCCATACACAGTGTGCATCGAGCAATTTTAACACAGCTACTAAAACAATTCATATTCACATTCACATGCAGCTTAACGATTCATATGTGATTACCTTCCCACAGTAATTGGAAACCATATATAGCATACATGGATAAATCCAAAGAGACAACCCATAATAGGCATAGGAGAATTACCTTTTTGAGAGAAAGGAAAAGAAAGATAGGTCGGAGAGTTCAACAAGGTGATTAAATACATTTTGAACTATTTCCTGCTTTATTATTTAATTACAATTTAGTTTAATATTTACTTACTATCGTAGTTAGTATAATTTATCGTTCTCATCAAAGCAATGTATGCTGCAAACAGAGAACTTTCCTGGCAAAATGCTTGGAACAAATGCAGAAGGACCAAGTACGAAGAGATCATGTCACCAAATGAAAGAAGTTAGTAGAATATCCCTAGCTGAGTTAAATACAGGTTAGTAAGAAATTTATTTAGTAAGAAATAGTAATTATACTGCATAATATTCATGAAGAAGGTTATCAACAATAGAAAACTGTTACTTCTCGTCTATCTACATGAATAATGTTAACATACATTATCTACATGACAAATAGACTTTAGACATTATATATATATTTCTTTGCTATATGAATGATGTATTTTAGCTTTTTATAAAGTATATTGAAACAATTGATTGAGTGAAAAAATAAAATACAGGTTATGCCATGAAATTGATCAATTTCAATTTCACCTTCTGTTAGTAAAAGATTGAATCAGGATACAAGATTGAACTATACTTGCTTGCTGTCATGTATTAGACGATGGAATGTAATATATTGGAGGATATTATCAATATCAACTTGGTGTTGTAGCATATAAAGAATAATGAAAAAACACCTATGTGCCTAACAATTTCCACTGCCATATGGAAGTAGTAGTGCATCGTCGATGTCACTGTTAATGTTGTGTCAGTTACTAAGAATACTTTGTCTATATAAAGGCTTTACATTATATGTTACAAGTATTTTCCCTCTAAGAAATGATATGAACTTGTGTTAGAAAATTCTCTTCTCTTTATTATGTGTTGTTCTTGGTAGACATAGAACAAAAATAGTATTAGACTATTTTATGTTACTTTGAATGATCCTTGCCAAATTACTCTGTGGTCTCCTCTTACAACTTGCAATTGGAAAATTTCATTTTCACTTTATATAACTAACACAACTGTTAAAGGAAGATCTTATAATACTTAATATAACAGGGATTGCACCATCGGTTATTACTTTCAACAGCACAGTAAATGTTTCAACAGAATCAACTATTTTATCTACTCAGCAAAGAGGTTAGTTTGTTCTATATAAATTTACTTTCGTATAATTCCTTCACATTAATTTGAGCATGTGGCAAATACATAGATAATGCATTGAATGATAATACATTGAATTGAATATTAAGTAATATGTGATGCTCAATTGCAGAAGAACCCTCATATTATCCGAAGCGAAGGTCACTCATTCTTGCAGAAAAAAGAAAATCCATTTCTCAACCTCATCAAGAGCATGATAACAGTTCAGTTTTTAAGTAACAATGCCTTGGAAGAAAATAATTCACTTACAGCTAATTCAACAATATCTATCGATGTAAATCCTTCACTTAATTTCAATCAAGATACACCTCAAGTTGGCAAAGGTCAGTATAGACACCTCCATGTTTATCATTTAAATAATTTCTATAATCAGATCAAAACTTTGGTGAAAATCGATGTTTCGTACTAATAAAGTCCCTAAATTCAACATTCCACTGCATATTTAAACATGATATAACAAATTCTAAAACCATTATTAACAAATTAACAAATTATACTTAAATTATAGTACAATTGTAGTTTGGTAATTTAAATTTGTTTACCAGGTATGCTGTAGACAAATATTTCGCCCAGTTCAAGTGGAACTCAAGTTTTCAAAGAGGGCAAGTCTTATTAATAGCCTATTACAGTTATAATTATGCACAACATGTTATAGCAGAACTTTCAAAATCTAATATGAGTGAATACTTGAGTGCCTCAATATCAAAATTCTTTCATGTAGATTCATTACATAATTTTTAATTCAAAATAACTCAATATCACCAATTTACCATTAACAAGTTTATAACAACTTCTCAGGAACCTACCAAGACCTTGGAGATCTAAACTTTATTTGTAAATATTGTCATGCTAAATTCTGGTACGATGAGCGAATAAACAATAAAAAGAATACCAGAGAACCAATTTTCACTCTATGCTGTCAACAAGGATAAGTTCAACTACCAATGTTACAGGCTGCCCCTGCGCCACTAGCAAATCTCAAATTTGGAACAGACTCAAAATCAACTCATTTTCAAAAAAAATACTAGAACTTATAATAGTATGTTTTCATTCACTTCATTTGGTGGTCAAATATATAAGCATAAAGGCGGCAATAAAGGTCCACCAACATTCACTCTTCATGGTCAAAATTATCATTTGATGGGAAGTTTATTGCCAACAGAAGGTAGCACAGCAAAATTTGCACAACTTTATATATTTGATACGAAGAACGAAATACAAAACAGAACATCTGTTATGAGGTACATGACAACAACTTTTTGTTTATTGACAAACAATTGTAACTTAGTCTTTTATAAATCTACAATCTCCTAATTCATTACTTTATATGTACACAGTTCAGGTGAATCGTCAAAGGAGTTAAACAAAGAAATAATTTGTGACATAAAAAATATGCTAGATTTCACAATGTCCTTGCAAAGGGGTTTCGGATGGTCAGAGACTTCCTAGATACTAGACCACATGTTGAAGTCCGACTTCGATTAATTGGAAAGCAAGGAAAGGATGGCAAAAGATATAACCTGCCTTCGGTTGATGAAGTTGCAGGACTGATTGTAGGAGATTTTGATGTCTCTAAAAAAAAGAGAGATATAATCGTTGAAACTAAATCAGGAAAACTGTAGCGCATTACTGAGTTAAATCCATCATATCTTGGATTACAATATCCTTTGCTATTCCCTTTTGGTGAAGATGGTTGGCGGGAGAAGATACCATTAAATAACATTAAACATAATGGAACAAGAGAAGCTGGTTCTATCACAATGAAAGTCTTTTTTGTATATAGGATACAACATAGACCGTGGCGTGAAGGTGTTCTTATTTATTCTCGGAGACTGTTTCAACAGTTCTTGGTTGATGCCTTTTCTATGGTTGAAGCTTCGCGCCTGAAATATATCTATTTGAAACAGAAGCAGTTCAGATCTGAGTTATACAGCGGGTTAAAAGATGCTATTTTAAATGGTGAAACTAATGCAGCATTGCTTGGAAAGCGTGTCATCTTGCCAGCTTCTTTCACTGGCGGTCCAAGATATATGATTCAAAATTATCAAGATGCAATGGCAATATGCCAATCAATTGGTTATCCAGATTTATTCATTACGATGACGTGCAATCCTCAGTGGGAAGAACTGAAGCGTTATTGTAGAGAAAATAGATTTAGACCAGAAGATAGACCAGATATGCTAACAAGGTTGTTTAAAGCAAAATTAAACAAGCTAATCAAAGATCTTCGACAGAATCAAGTTTTTGGCGTTTCACAAGTAGGTCAGGATCAATTCTTTACTAAACCTTTTTTTCTATCTATTTGTCTCCGAATATTAATCTAACTGCAAACTAATCTTACTATTATACCACAGTTGTATACACAATTGAATTTCAAAAGCGAGGATTACCACATGCACACATATTGTTATTCCTTTCACAAAAAGATAAATATCCAACACCGGATCACATTGATAAAATTATATCTGCTGAGATACCGGATCCAAGTGCTGAACCTGCTTACTATGAGGAGGTTAGGAATTTCATGATGCATGGTTCATGCGGAACTGCAAATATAAAGTCCCCATGTATGGACAAAGGTCGTTGCACAAAACGTTTCCCCAAGAGTTTTGTTCAGTCTACCTCTATAGATCAGAGTGGATATCCGGTTTATAGAAGACGCGATAACGGTCGGACAATTGAGGACATATAACGATGTCTTATATCCGTCATTCAGAGATGCATGTTATGCCCGGGGTTTATTAAACGATGATAAAGAATATGTTGATGCTATCAAAGAAGCAAGTCATTGGGGATCAGGACACTTCTTGAGGAGATTATTTTCAACGCTTTTGTGGTCAAAATCAATAATTAGACCAAAAATTGTTTGGGAAAAATGCAACATTCTTCTATCTGACGGGATTCTACACGATCACAGGACTATGTTTAACCTACCAGGTAATGACTGCTACTTTGCATAACATTTCGTTGTTAAAGTAATTAGTGTAAAATTACATTACATTACATTCCGTATTTAAATTTAGAAGAATTATAAATGTATGCCTTATACACTCATGGAAAAATATTAACAGTTGTTTTATTAAATTTTTTCAGATTTGAATTTGCAACCTCATCAAATATTACAATTTACTTTGATTGAAATTGAGGACATCTTGAACAGAAATGGTAAAAGTCTTCGGGACTTCCCTACAATGCCATACCCAAATATAGACAACAATGAGTTTGGATCAAGCAATTTATGCCGCAACCAACTCATCATCGATGAACTTCGTTATGATCTTGCAAGATTTTCTGAAAAGCATAGTAGAAATTTGACCTTGCTGACGACGGAACAAAAGAATATTTATGGTTGAAGTCTTCAAGCCATTGATGCTGACATTGGAAAACTGTTTTTCTTATACGGATATGCGGGAACGGGAAAAACTTTTCTTTGGCGAACTATTGCAACAGCTATAAGGTCAAGGGGTCAAGTTGTCCTAACTGTTGCATCTAGCAGCATAGCGTCACTTTTACTACCAGGAGGAAGAACAGCTCATTCCAGGTTTGCAATTCCACTCACTCCCGATGAATGCTCAACTTGCAATATAAAGCTGGGAAGTCCATTAGCTGAACTGAGCATAAAAAGCAAACTAATCATTTAGGATGAAGCACCTATGATCGAACAATGAGAGATTTGCTTCGATTCAAGAACGAAGAAAGCCTGAATTTACCATTTAGAGGTAAAACATTTGTCATCGGTGGGGACTTCAGGAAAATATTACCAGTAGTGACAAAAGGATCCCGACAGGATATTGTTAATGCATCTATAAATTCATCATACATGTGGAATGATTGTGAGATTTTAACACTTACACAAAACATGCGACTTAAAGCATCAAGTCAGCATGAAAGTTTGGCAGATTTGAAGAGTTTTGCAGACTGGATATTAGATTTAGGTGATGACAAAATTTCACCTGAAGAAGATGGATTTAGTTTGGTTTCTATACCACCTAAACTATTAATAACAGACTACACTGATCCAATTCAAGCAATTGTCAAAGAAATGTATGCTGATTACTTGCAAGAACCTTCTAACACAAATTTCTTGCAAGGTCGTGCTATTCTTGCTCCAACATTAAATGTGGTGGAAGAAGTTAATGAGTATATGCTTGGTTTAAATTCCAACGAAGGGAGATCATATTTGAGCTCTAACACACCATTGTTTACAGAAGGATCTAACTCTATATTTGCTAACATCCACACTCCAGAATTTCTATCCACAATTAAATGTCCAAGACTTCTAAATCATGAACTTAATCTCAAGGTCGGTTGTCCAGTGATGCTAATGAGGAATATTGATCATTTAGCTGGGCTTTGTAATGGAACTCGCTTAATTATAACGAGATTGGGAAATAGAGTTATTGAGGCAAGAGTTATCTTTTGTAATAACATAGGTGAGAAGGTATTTATACCTAGATTAACTCTTACCTCGTCTGATGCTAAGTTACCAGTTAAATTTCAACGGAGGCAATTTCCTGTTATGTTATTGTATGCTATGACGATAAATAAAAGCCAAGGTCAATCTTTATATCGTGTTGGCATCTTATTGAAACAACCAGTCTTTACACATGGGCAACTTTATGTAGCCATTTCAAGGGTTACCAATAATTAAGGATTGAGGATCATCATATCTCATGAAGAGTCAGAAAACTCAACTGCAACACCTAATGTAGTCTATCCTGAGATCTTTCGGAATATATAAAGAATTTACACATGACCATCTAGCATTGTCCAGGTAACTCTGCATTTCACTCATATATTCCTCTATATTGCTCTTTTAATATTTTCCAGCAGTTTGCATAACTATCCATAGATGATTAAGTCCAACTGATTCTCCATTTTAATATTGTTCAAGTTTTCTATTTAGGCTATATATAGCTTACCTTAACAGATTTCAGTTATTACTCATAGCTCATCAACTCATTTCGTCACACACTTGATTTCTACATTTCAGCTTAAATGAATGGGTACATATCAACTAAAGAAATATGTACAAGGGACACAACAGCTATGCATGTGCAGACAACTACTTGGTATTCACTATGAAATTTAATATCATGTAAACTTTATAACAAATATCCTTATTTTAACTTCATTTTTCTTTTTCTGCACCACCCAGTAAAGATGTAACTCTAATATTTCAATGTTTGTGATTCAAAACTACTTTATTATAATTTTATGAAAAACTATATTTAAGTCTTTGTGGCTAACCTGGAATGAAACTTCCGATATAGTGTTCTAATTTAGATTTCAATATCTGTTAATCTCTTTTTTTAAGGACACGTGTCAAGTTCAGGGGGCTGTAAAAAAAAATTTTTTTTTGTGAATATCAACTGGTGGGGTAATGGAGACACCGTGACACATTCTATGTTTCTAATAATAAAATGACTTCTTGAGATGACAAGTCTCGCTTCCGTGCTTACGGACGCGTGTCAGCACCTGATGGTTGAAACACCTTTAAAATTGATTTTGTATATTGATATTGATTGGTTTATTGGTGGTGACATTGATTCTAATTCTTCTGCTTCATACTCAATGGCAGAATCAAGGGGCATGTGGGGTAGCCATGGTTCACCAAAGGTTTTCAAACAAATAATAATATAGCTTTTTATTAGTATTAGTTGAATTATATATATATATATATATATATATATATATATATATATATATATATATATATATATATATATATA